>JAVQJD010079868.1:0-23642 GCA_036023655.1 Nannoperca australis
CAGAGATGTTAGCCAGTCCTGCATGGGGTGGGACGTGTTCTCCATCAGAGATGATAGCTTAGCTTTCATTCTCCTCTCCGTCACCACCTCCACTGGCTCGAGGGGGCATCCCAGGACAGAGCTGGCCTTCCTCACCAGTTTGTTTAGTCTCTAAAAAAATTATAAAAGGGTCAGGTGCGAAGCTTCTGGAAAATAATGCTCTGATAACATCAAATGTGTCCACTGATTGAATGACTGCCGTCTCCTTCTCGTTCCCTCCGTAGTCATGGTGGTAATGACCGAGCAGAAAGAAAACATCTGGAACCTCACAGCATCAAACCAGCAGCTGATCGTGGAGAGGAACATCTTGAAGAATGAGACAGAGGAGCTGAGCAGCGTTACAGCCAAACTCAACTGGACGCTGGGAGTCATCCGGACATTTAACACCTTTCCAGTAAATGAATTCTGCCCAAACAAGAGTAAGTCCTTCTTGCTGTGTTGTCCACACAGTATGTTTAGTTCTTAACTCACAAATACAAGCTGTGTATGAATACATTTGGTTAAAGGACATATGAATGATTTACGGCACAGTACCCCTGCACATCATTTGCAATAGTCCTCAATATTGAAGCAGATGCAAAGCTATGCAGCCGGATAAACTAAAGCTGGAGACAGCAGCTGGCCTTTTACGTTTTTACCAGTATTGGATTAAATACAAAATTTCAAAAATAGTAATTACAGTTCAGAAAAGGACAAGAGTCTATAAACAAGAAATGCATCCTAAGTGTAGATTAGCTGTCTTATTAGCTGGATTTTGGGGAGTAGATAAAAGATGTTTAGTCACTGATCTGACAAAATGGCGGATGTAACGTCCAGTTACAGGTGGAACTGTGAAGGGTCAACGGTCTTTTTTTCTTCCTTTATTACAATATTTGTGTCTTTTGTGACGACATATTACAACATACTGGCCAGATATTTAGCGCTTAAAATAACACATTCCAATCTTGTTCCCCGTCTTTGCTTTGTTCATGAATGCAGAGTGTCAGCCGTGTCAGAAAGACTGGATCCAGTTCGGGGAAAAATGCTACCTGTTTTACAACAATCAAGCTCCCTGGAAGACATGGGGACAGAGCCGGCAGTACTGCGAAGACACAGCTGCAGATCTTGCTGTTATCGATAGTCTACAAGAACAGGTGAGCTCCAACACCGTGAAGTAGTTTCAATTCAGATTGTATATCTTTATATTTGTATATCTAACATGTTTGCACTATCACCTTTGCTGCTGTATGCCCTGCAATTTCCCCATAAATGTTCATCTTGTCTCATTAAGAGCACCAGTGAAACATACAGTTTAAAAGTTTTAAATGTCTGATGAGAATCTATGCCTGGAAGTGTGAAGGTGTGCATGGTAAACTGATGCTGCCACTGGTACGACTTACAGGAATTCATGAGTAATCACACCGAGTACTACTACGACATATTTCATGGATACTGGTTCGGGTTGAATAAAACTGGTGCTAAAAACTGGACCTGGGTTGATGGACGTAATGACACCCTGGGGTAAGAAAGCCTATATTTTTCCAAACATTTAACTCCGGCAGGTCTCACTGGACAACAAACTGACCTTAACCTTGTAAGTGACCTTCGTTTGGTGCAGCTAAACAAGGCAGTGGCACTTCCTACAACTGCGGTTAAGAGCTTTGTTAAAAAAAGAGTACACGATTATTTATTAAAAACAGTCTAATTACCATATTGTATTCTCATTATAGTGGATCCTATCTGACCCCTTTTGTTATTCGTCACACTTTCGCTTTATTAGTTGGATTAGCAGCAGTAGAAATGTTACTAAAGGTACTAATATTCATGTTGTGCACCTGCAGGTACTGGATCAGGGAGGACGTTACCCCTAATAAATGTGCAATGATGATCCCTCAGAAGGTTCCTACAGCCAGTTGGGAACCAGCAAACTGTGAAATGCAGAACAGATTCATCTGTGAGAGAGAAGTTCTGAAATGGTCTAATTAGTTAGCACTATGTTTTCTCAAAGTATTTCTGCTCTTCGTGTAGCATGCTAAACAGACATTTTCAATGATTTACTGAAATAGCCGAAGGGTGATTTAATATGCAAGCGTTCATCATTTTGTTGAACTGTACTATCGTTTAAAAGCTTCTAAGATTATGTATTTTATTATATATGTATTTTTTTAACAGACATCTAGTTTAACTGAAGGTGTAAGAAATGAAATAACAAAACAGATGTTTTCAGCCATAATCTTGTAGATACTGATTTCCACTATATATATATAAAGAGCCCAGCTCTGATTTGTTGTGGGCGATGGAGAATTGAATCATCTATCCATGTAATCATCTTTGAATTATGGCAACTAGACATCAGTGACCTTTGCTGAGAACAAAGTGTACATTACACTCAAGTATCAATGTTATTCACTGTAGTGTCACTGAATAGAAGTCAGCGGAACATGTGATCACTGCTCTGTGATCCAAAACTCTAAATCCTTTAAGCAAGTGGGCTTTTATGAAATCAAAGTTCCGTTTCTTTTGTTGCATCAAAGAAGTTCCTGTTGTTACATAATGACTGTGTCTAAATATCCCTGAAAAAGAAAAAGGGTTTGAGGGTTTATACTCGTTTTATTTTCATTCATATTTTAGTCACGTTTAACATTGTTCTTTGTTACATATTTTTATCATGTGTTGCTTTTGTTCATTCATTTCTCATTCTTTGTTATTTTTATTTATTGCCTACTTTAGTCCTTAGTAATTTAAATTTTTATAATTATACTTTACTCCTGTCTTTGTGTGTAAAGCACTGAGCTGCATTGATGGTGTAAGTTGTGCTATTTACAGGGTTTATACAGAATACTTTTAGCACTTTCAAGGTACCTAAACCAAAAATGTTCCAGACTCAATGCCTTCGTCATCACACATCAACTACATTGTGACTAAATTTGCCAGGTGACAAACAAATATGACTTCACACATATTCCTAACCTTGAAAATAAAATGGTTGAAATTAAGCATTTTCCAAACTTTCAAGATTTTGTACAAACCCTGTATATAAATAACATTCACTGAAGCAATAGGTAATACAGGGAGGTATTTATTCTGCCTCGTGAAAATGAATCAGGCATGTACCTCGCAGTTTAAAATGATGCCCTAAAGCTAAAAACGATTATGGACATGCGTCATCAAGAGGTCTTTTAACATTCAGGAACATTACGTGCATTTAATAAGTCAGTTGAGTCAAGTCTGTTGTAAAGTATTGCGACAAACTGCTGGTAGGTGACCTTATCTCCTTCCTGTCACAAACGTCATGATTTCTCCATTTCTACAATTGAGTAAATCGGGGCAACTCAGTTTAGAAAGTTAGAAAAAAAGACAGACAGCTGAGGAAAAATAACAACACAGGACATTATCTGGACATTATTTTGTGGGACTGAGTTGGATTCTGAACCGGTTAAACAGACAAAAAGGCAGAGTTTGACATTTTACACGTCGATACTGTTGTGAGTATCTTTGGTTGCATTTTGAGTAGCGCGCTCATCCCCAAAGAACTGTCGGGACCTTTGAACCACTAAAGAACTGTCGGGACCTTTGAACCACTAATAGAAAAGGTTTGTACATTTGAAAGAATCACAAGTGCAGTTGGACTCAGTTCGACGTGCAGTTTCACATCATTTAATTTGCAAATAAAGTTCAAGGTTCACGTCATCCTGGGAGTTTCATCTCTCTGATGTGCACTTCCATGTTTTGCCTCACGTTAAAATAATGGCCGTTGATGACACGATGCAGAAACTAACACTAAATTTTTCTCGTTTCTTATTCGTTTTCCACTAAAATTCATATATAAAGTGGTCAACACAAGCAACGTGCTATTTATCAGCTCCAGCTATCATTCATTAATCCCAACGCTGACTTGATGTCTCAGTTCAGAGAAGCTGGGTTGGTGTTGCAGCGTGTGGATTAGCACGCCTAAGATTCATTCAATTCATGTTTCATACAATCAATCTTAAAAAGTCTGCACCGCCGAGCGCCGACTTCCACAGTCACTTGAAAATCTGCAAATCTTTGAATATTAGTCGATATTGAAAAATCTCTGATCGCATACAAGTGAGGCTGTTTAACAGTCAGAAGAGGCACCGCTGTTGGATGTCATCGTCTGGTTACTGGTCTGAATTACTAGTTAAAGATCAATCAATAGAAAACATCTAATACAAATCAGAGAGCACAGCCTCCATGAAGTCCATGTTTGGCACAAAAGTCACCAGAGAAACGCTACTCTTTGGATTTCTTCTTCTTTTTCTTCTTTGGAGGAAGTGCCTCCTCGTTTATCTCGTCATTTATAGATGTTTTGTCCTTTTTACACTTTTTCCTTTTAACCTTCACTGTTGATCCCTCCTCTGTAACGTCTGCTTCCTCCAATGTAACAGCAGCTTTTCTCTTTTTGGTTTTTGGGACACAGTCCTGGAGTGGCTCTGATTGGCTGGATTCTGTATCTTTGCTCTCCTCTTCACTGTGGCGTTTGGAGGATTTCTTCTCCTTCCTTTTTGTGTCGGCGTGCGGCTCAGCGGCCTCCTCCGGGCTCTCGCTCTCAGCAGCAGGCGGAGGCGCTCCGTCTTCTTCATTGCGCCCTGCACCGTTGTTCTTCTTATGTTTCCTCTTTGTTTTGCGAGACTGGACTGTTTCTACACACATCACCTCCCCCTCCGTGGAAACTGCATCAGTTGTTTCCTCGTTGGCTCTCTTTTTCTTTTTCTTCTTTTTGGGTTTAACGTCGGTTTCAGGACTTGCAGACACTTCATTACCATTTAGCTCATTAATGCTCCCAGTGGATCCCTCCTTCTTCTTCTTCTTCCTCCTCGGAGAGTCCTCGGCCGTCTCCTCCTGCCTCTCGGCTCTCTGATCAGCTGACTGGGAGGTCGGTGTAACACAAACTGGTGAAGCGCTCGCTGGTTTGCTCTTCTTGCCATACTTAGCCATGAACTCAGCCTCCTGCTGCTCCAGCCTGGCTAACTTGGCACTCATGGTCAAGCCGTGCCTGGCTCCTCTAGAGAAACAAACAAAAAAAACTTCAATCTTTACGTATTCTGAAATATTACAACATACTTGTATATGTAATAAAAAGAGTCGAATTCTAAGAACGAACTTACTTGTGAGCCGTGCGTCCTCCACAGGCCTTTATTATATCAGCATCGGAGAGCCTGTCGAGAACCAGTGCAGAACTTAAGTTGTAGAGCACTAGTGATGATGTGTGAGTGTGGGGTGTCCTTTGACAAACTGATAGTGTTAAACTTGTGTTTGATATTTTATGGCTACAATCATGGTTATATCCACGTGTGTTAAAACAAATAAAATCCCAAATCTGAAAACTTTATGTACAAAACAATGTGAGTACAGGCTACGCAGAGGCTCTCGACATCAGAGGTAGATTCAGAAGCAGAAAATATACCTGCAATAGTTTGATGGCCAGCAATATGTTTGATCTTGTTCTTTGGTGGCATTTTAAAACATTTTCCGTTCACTGAATAATAAGTGATTAAATAAGGAAAAAAACAAACAGGATCTCGCCTTCCACGAGAAGAATACGCAGACAGAAGAAAATGGCATTTGTCTGGTTTATTTCTCTGGTTTCAACATGCCATGTCCCCCGGACAGTACAACACTATTATACATATATTATAAAAGAAATGAAACTGACACTAATAAAACTTTAATTGTAATCAGTTATATTATACGTGAACAAAGGCTGCGTCTGATGAAGTTCTTACTTGGTGGTGCTGGACAGATCCAGTCTCTGGTCGTCCTCCTCGTCCGAGCTGCTGCTGTCGTCTGAGCTGGAAGGCTTTAGCTCCGGCGGCTCCTGGCCTGACAGCAGTGTGGAGGACTGGAAGTAACATCAATCCTTTGAGCTTGTCTGTAGCAGTTTATTTGAATTATTAAATGAATCTACTAACAAGAACTGCCTGTAGCAAAAGCGTATTCCTCTGTGCAACAGACCGTCGATGTTTACCCAGTAAATAAGAAGCAGATAAACAGATGACCTTGACAAAGAATCCGTAGAGTTTGGCTTTAGCCAGCGAGGCTTTCCGTGGCTTTTTATTGGAGATCGTCCCATCCTCTTCATCCTCCTCCTCCACCGTCGTCGTCTTCTTCAACTGAATGCCGTCCTGGACCACACGGAAAAGCAGAAAACACTTGACCTTCTGTCGGAGACTAAACCAGGTGATTTCACTCATTAACAAGAGAGGCGGAACTGATCAGTGCAATCAGCTTTGAGTCCAGAGTGACTGGAGAGAGATCTTTAGTTCAGAGTTTAAGGTCTTATAGATTTCTTCAACAGACAAGCGGCTCCTAAAAGCATTCCCACGCTGACCAGATAGAGCAGCCAAATACAGCTGCTTTCAACATCAGCAAGAGACACAAACCTGCTTCAAGCAATCATTAAACATCGTCTTTCATCTCATACTAATTTGTTAGTTTGTAACTTTCTTAATAGCAAAATGCACGTTTTGGTATATGGTAACAGAATAATAAGAAGAAATAAAAATAAGAACTTTTAGCATGGATAAAGGAATAACTTCCTTAGACTGTGAGATGATGGGATGTTGTGTGTACGCAACATTTTCACCTTCTCCACTAAGTGGAGATCAGTGAGTGTTTAGTTTCGCAGTCATGAATCAGCTGGTAACCTCTGCAAATGTTTGACTGATAAATGATCTGAACACAAGTGATTCTTTTCTCCTTCTGAAACAAGTCACAGACAAAAATAAACATTGAAATGTCCAAACGTCACAAGAATGACCTTTTTAATACATACACGACTGCATCACTCACTACCTTACGATGAAACGTGTCCGGTCCCCTGATGGTGTTGTGCTTGCGAGTCTGGCTGCGTGTTCAGCCATGTGACTTACCTGATCGGATTCCACCTGCAGACTGGAAGAGGCCTTATTGAAGACATGATCCCACCAGTGGAAGGTGAACTGCTCCCCTTCCTTATGGCCAATCTGGTGGAGAAGAGCCAAACGGGAGTCTACGATCAACAGCTTTCTACAGAAGACGAGTTTAGACCCAAACAGTGAAAGCTGTGCACCATTAATGCAATAAAATGAGGTGAAGGAATGAAATGTCACTCACCCCTCCTTTGTCACATTTAACTTTGACCTTGATAGCTTCGGATATGCCATTCTCAGCTCGCCCCAGTCCTTTACCTGAGGACAGAGTGGACTGAATAAGAAATCTGCGCCAGAGTCTCACACATGGCACAAAAGGTCAGTATCTTACCGCGTTCCCAGCCGTGACGCAGGAGTTGCTGCTCTGCAAACTTCGAGCCACGACTTTTCTCTTGTACAACTTCAGCCATCTGGAGGGAGGTCAGCTTGTGGAATTAGGCAGAACTACTGAAAACCAACAAACTTGCTGCAAAATACACTGATGCATCCTTAAACGTGTGGAGCCAAACAATGCATCTGTTTTACTGGTAAATGAAAGACAGTCGCTGGTAAAGTCTGGTACACAGTGAGACAGTCAATCTGGTTCTTCATCTTCACCTTCATCATCATCATCATCATCATCATTTTTTTAAACTAAATAACTACCAAGTTACGTTTTCTTTTATATTCCAGCTCCATAACTCCGAAGCTAGCTACGTCTGTGAGAACTTATCTTTTAACCTGCTGTCATTACGCCAAGTCAAAGGTCTATTTACAAGGTTTACTGGCATGTTAACGGTACTTGTGTTTCTTCTGGATGAACCACACGTTAAATGTCTCAGGTCAGTACCTTTCTGACGTTGACAGGACTGAGTTGCTGCAGCCTCATAACATCGACTCGCCTGTATCAACAGCCTTTCGTCGGTTAAAGTTAGCACACAACGCTAACACATCATAAATAAAAAATAAAAAGAAGCCGAACATACCTCTTAACGTCTTGTTTCACTAAAACCGCCAGACAGGGGAAAAAACATGTATTAAAAATGCAGAAAGCGTCGCCGGCCATGCGGCTTCCAGGAGAGCGCTGACATGACACCGGAAATACGTCACTACGGCTGCTACTTTTTCTTCTTCTCGGTGTAATTTTGCAGCAGAGAAGATGCGTCTAGCCCGGAGTACCGGTACAAGTTCTCCGTAGAATTAAAGGAGAAAAATAATGGTAAAATCCCGTTGAAGCCTTTATACTTTATATAATATTCCAGCTGGACAATTTGCATTCATAATTAAATCTGAAAATAAATGTTTTTATTTTATAAAATGGGTAATTATTCTCACTAAACTGACCAATAGAATGAATCAGTACTTGTGCTTTACTTGAGTATTTCACTTTTATGCTACGTGATACTTATACTCCACTACAAGTCCGAAATTTACTTTTCACTCCACTAAGTTAGTAACTTTGTAAATTCTGATAATTATTACAAAATATGAATCACCTAATTAATATGATGTATTATTATGGATTAAGCTACCCAGCTGTAAGTAGTGAAATTACCTACTTATAACTACCTTTACCTGCATGGTGATGCTTGCACATTACTGCAGCTTTAAGGTTTAAGGTTTCCACCCTGTCTCTCAGAATCACTTACAGCTTTGACGAAGAGCGGGAACAAGCTGATAATGAATATATATCATGTTTACACTGAAAACCCAATTCTCTGTTCTTTTTATTGTGGCACCTTTCCATCAAATGGAAATATTCTATTCGTCTTGTGCACCGCTTTATACAGATTTTCCCTAAACTCACCCTAACATATCTGATATCTTTGAAAACATTTGTGTCTCTTAGAGAAAATGTTGTTATGCAGGTTTGAAAAATGTTTGGCTGCACAGCATGTGTTTTTAATGAGTGTCCCAGTGGAGGATCAGGGAATATAGTAGCTATAAAACACCAGGATGTCAGTAGATGGCAGTATTTCACACAAGAAGAATAAAACATTGAATACTCAAGTGGTTATTTTCAAAGCATCCCAGGTGCAAACATGTAATGCTATTTACATCAACACTATGAGTTCTTAGAATACATCAAATGAGCAACATTCTGTGTTAATAATGGGATATTTTACTGGTTTAGTAAATGGCTGCACTCCTCTCTGATCACAACATCTGATGGATGCATTATTCAACAAATGGCTTGCAGGACTGAGGATCCTCCTTTACAAAGGCCTGTTCTCCACTTGACTGAAAACAGGTCCAGGCACTCTGCTTCCCAAACAATGAGAGAAAAAAGAAATCCAAATGTTGTCATTATGCATTGTTTTTAATAATTTAATTTCATCCATTTCCTTTAAATGTCCCCAGAAAAAACAAACAGACGATGTTTTTAACCTTTCAGTCTGTTAGCACATTCTCCCTAAAACTCATTAACACAATTAGGCCACTTGTTATTACAAAAATCTGCTTATCTGGATCTGACACTTCAACCAACAGCAACAGACTGTTATTTTAGCCTCATAGAACCAGACAGACTCTTGACTGCAAATGCTAACGCCTTGTTTTCAGGATGAAGAAGTCCAGATTTGAATGTTAGGATTGATGCTTGTTTGGCTGTGATAGAAAGTTACATCCTGCACTGTTCACTGAATACCTTTTCTGACCTTGTGAAGACGACTAACAACATTACTAAAATGATGGCACCCCCTCTCCGTGTCCTCAGCTTGGGACTGCTGGTTAGGCCCTATGTGGCCTGCAGGAAACAATTTTATTTCCTCCTGCTCTTTGTTTCCGTGCATGGAGGATGTTTGCTCTACCGGTGCCTCCATCCATGAGTTGTTTATCTGTGTCAGCACTCAGCAGGGGGGTGGGGGTGTTATCACGGCTGGCCTACTGTTTTTGGAGGAAGCCTCCAACTGCTGGTTGCAAAGGCTGACTGACTTATCTCAGAGGAGGTTATTACACAGCTGTCAATAGAGTATGTCTGTGAGAGAAAGAGTGTCTGAGATTCATTCTAATTTGACGAAGTCTTCATGGCACAGCATACAAATTTATTTTACACAATAGTATTCTTTCAACGGTTTTGTTTCAACATGACAGTACCTACTTGCACAAACCCAGGTCCGTTAAGAAATGTCTTTCCGAATTAGGTGTTGGTGAACTTGACTGACCTGCACAACCCCATCCAACACCTTTGTTTGACTGGAACAAGTGCAAGCCGGGCCTTATCGCCCAGCATCGGTACTGGACCTCACTAATGCTCCTCTGGTTGAATGGGAGCAAATCAGGTTCCAAAACTCTGGTGGAAAGCCTGAAACCAAAGGAGTGACAGCTGGTATAGCTGCAGATTTATGCCCATGGTTTAACATAAATCTTGTAGCTAACGTGTTATTAGTGTCATCTTAAAAGCAATAAGGTAACATAACAAGCAGCTGTTGGTCAATTTTTCAGACTTCAGTGAAATCTGGTGGATATTAATGATATCTGATTATCTTGTTCCCCTTCTGAACCTTTGTTAAGTGCCATCATCAGGTAAGAATTTCACCTTAACAAACACTTTGGTCCGTTAAGGTCATTTTACCCCATTGATCTCCATTAAAGAAATAGTTCAACATCTTGGGAAATACACTTATTTATTTTCTTGCCGAGAGTTACATGAGAAGGTCGATGCCACTCTCATATGTGTCCGTTCAATGTAAGGCTACAGCCAGCAGACGGAAACAGGTTGCCAGGCAACCAGCGGAGACTCCAGGAAGTCACTGCTCCCGGCCGAGAAATAGTCCAGCACGTAACCCCCCCCCCTTTAAACCACAAATTGTGTTTTTCACTTCAGTTGTTGTGTGGTTTTAACAAAAGAGGTGTAACACATTAATCAGTGAGCTTTATTGGTGCTGGTACAGTAGGTGGATTTTGTTACCTTTGGACAGAGCCGGGCTAGCTGTTTCCCTCTGTTTCCAGTCTTTGTGCTAAGCTAAGCTAACCAGCTGCTGGCCGTTGCTTCAAATTTACCGTACAGACACATCCGAGAGTATCTCTATCTGTCTATCTATCTATCTATCTGAGCCATATGTTTCCACTTGCAAGAATCAGACAAAGATCCTCTGTTTTCCATCAGTATGCCCCCCCCCCAAAAAAAAAAATTCATAAACACACACTTACAGATCAAGGTCTGCAGGTCTGCTGAAGACAAAAACAAAACTCAATGTCCCCCCTGACCTCCCTACACCTCCTCTCTTCTCTGCTCCCTCCTCCCGTCCTGCAGCAGTCCCCTCGCTGTCACACTTTATCCAGTTCCTTTGGCTCCACTTCAGGACCCTCCCCCGTCGGATGCCACTGGTCTCATTCTCTCTCTGTACATTTTTCCAAATGTTGATACCGCTGGAAGATTTTTGCCCGAGCTCTTGAAACCATCGCCTTTTCTTTTCTTTTTTCCATCTTCTCATTTTCGTCCCTGGGAAGTTGTTTTCCAACTGCTAATATCTCAGCGACAGATAATCCGGGAGTTCTCGGCCGGCGAGGTGAGTAAAACGTTGTCAATGGGCAGAAAAGAAGTCACGGAGTCTTTGGCGTTTTATATGAAAGCCCAACATTTTCATGACAACGATGATGACGCCCGTTAGTTGTTGATAGACTCGACAGATGTGTGTGACTGTGGATGCTGTCCGGACTGGAAAGGGATGTGCTGTTGTGGAGAATAGTGCAGCATGCACGGTGGGAGATGCGACTGAGACCTCTGCGAAGAATTTGCCTTTTAGGGGCTTAAAGTGCAACTGCAGTCATCAGTTGTAAGTCACTTTTATGAGTTGTTTTCATTTGCTATGGATTTAATTTCTTAAAATGTGCACATCTGAGTGCAATATACATGCTCTTTAGGAAGATTACAGTTCTTTTATATGTCGTTTCTTTAAAAAAAAAGATGATTCTTTGCACATAGTTGTGAACAACAGTGGAAGGAGTACTCAAATCTACTCCACTATCAGTCAAAGGCTTACAGTCAACATTTTACTTAAGAGCTGGTGGAAGGTGACTATAAGTACATGTATAAGTACTTTAAATACAACCTTATTTCATGATTCCCACTTTATGCTACTTTATATTTCTACTGCACTACAATGTAGGAGGAAATATTGTACTAATACTCACAAACAAGCTCATAAAATGTGATGCTTTTAAAGGTCAAACTAACCTACAGTATAGATAAGACCATCAGTAACGATGATGTCATTTAATGATTATATATAGTTATAGTATAACACTCAAGTGACCATTTACATTGCGGTCTGGCTACTTTTACTTAAGTAAAGAATCTGAATACTTCCTCCACCACTGCTTGTTTTCACTTAAGCAGTAGTATTATCAGCAAAATAGTATGACAGTAAAAGCATTTTACAGAATGGGGACTTCTTCTTATATACTGTTGGGTAGTTTAAACTATAAAGTTCATATGTTAAAAGACAATTATGTGTTTTGTGTGATAAATCTTTATTTGCAAGTTAAACAGTAACTATATCTGTCAAATAAATGTTGTGGAGTAAAAGTATTAAGTAGTAATACTCAAGTGAAGTACTAGTACCTGAAAATTAGGTACAGCAGTTGAGTAATTGTACTTAGTTACTTTCCACCACTTGTCTCCACATTTCTTTACCATTTTTGGTAGATCTTTCAGCGCAGTCTGGTGTTCTGTTGCTATACTGATCATATATGCTCCGTGTGAAGGGACCTCCAGTTAACGCACTCTGACAATAAAACCATCTGTCTGTTCCATCAACTTTTATAAGTTAGCATACAAGCACGTGACACCCGACACATAGCAGTGAGTGATTCAAACGACTTGTTCGAATGAGCTCCTGGCACTGTGTCACCACTTTATGCACTTGCTGTGTTTTTCCTCCCAGGCTAAGTCTTTTGGCATCTCTGGCTCGGCTTTGAAAACTCCTCCAGCTACTATCAAATATCGAGGGTGACTCAGACAAGCTGTGCTCCGCTGGCACGTCTCCTCTATCGATTCATTGCAGAGGAAGTTGCTGGGAGTAGGTCTGCCGTTTCCTCAGTGCTCGCCTCCTCCTCCTCTGCCTCTGTTGTGTTTAATTTTCACAAAGTTGTTCAGACTTAATCCTAGTTCTGGATCCATTTCTCAGTCTGTGTTCAGGTCACAGAGGAGCTGTGACTCAAGCCAATGCAACGTGGCGACAAGGTGGCCACAGCGACTGTGCGACATCCTGTGTGTGGTGGTGCGACTCGACTTTCAAGTCCTGTCAGTGAAGTTTATCAGCTGAAGCAGATGGAGATGGAGCGCTTTCTTTATTCTGCAGATGTGAGAGGCTCCAGGGGATCGTTGATGCTTTCATGCTTGTTCTGTGTATATGAGGACCGTGTGATTAACTGACAACGCGTTCATAAACTGATTATGTCCTCATTGTTTTCTCGAGCCGAACAGAACTGAACAGAAATGACATCACCAGGTTGTTCAGAGTCACTTGTTGACAAATTGACAGACACTTTTATAGACATGATCCTCTGTTAGTTTACAGCTATAAAATGATAAACTGCTGTACAGCGAAGCATACTGTGTTGGACACAAACTCCTCATTTCTTCTCCTCAGTAGAGCTGTAAAATCACCCTGTAAATCCAGCACGTTTGCACTATTGCACTTAACGTCTGTGACTTGTGAATGAAGACTTTTGGATTAAAGAGACCCTGGCACCATTTAGGGCATAAAAACATCTGTGAGGAAGGCAAGATATGATAAATTATCAGAGTAAATCTTAGACACCTGCTCTGATCTCACATCTGCTCTGGCAACCACAAATCGCCAGGAAGTCTCTCTGACTGCAGACTGAACTTTCCTGTGTCCTTCTACAAGTATTCCTGAAAGCACTGTGCCATTATTAACACATACTGGTTTCATGAGTTAAATTCTGCATGCAAAAAGTAACGCGATTGAAAATCCTGTCTTCATACAAGATCCCCATTAGTGGAAAATAGCATCTCACCCTTAAAACTGTTAGTTTCAGCTACCAGTGGTATAATGGTGACCCTTTATTCTTTTTGTCTGGTGGAGCAACACACCCGTCT
Organism: Nannoperca australis; assembly: GCA_036023655.1. NCBI lineage: Eukaryota > Metazoa > Chordata > Actinopteri > Centrarchiformes > Percichthyidae > Nannoperca > Nannoperca australis. The sequence continues at coordinate 13,999 of JAVQJD010079868.1, forward strand.
CTTGTCTGACAGCTGGAGATCTCCCTGACTTACCATCTGTTTGTCCAGGAGAGGACATGAGCTATTGGATATGTTTTGGTTGGAGATGACGCTGGCCAGAGACACAAAGAGATGAAGTAGAAGTAGACAAAAGTAGAACCGAGGCAAGAGGCATTAGTGTTAATTTGATCCTCAGTGCCTGGGCGTTTTTTACATTTATTGTAACCCCATACAGGGCACCCGGAGTGTCTGCATGTTGTCTTTTGAAGGCCACAATTCTTCTTGACAAGCTTGTACCACAACGGCCACAGACCATTTGTGTTATTTAAGTGAGATCACAGCCTGAGGTCTTTGTTTGTGTTATCCTTCGAAGCTTGGACTGAACCGTGGCTCTATGGATCGGTCGATACACCACTTTGGTCCAGACTGCAACATCTCAGTAGATCTATTGATCAGATATTCATGGTCCCCAGAGGTTGAAGCTCACTAACTTCGAAGATCCCCTGACTTTTCATGTGGAACGGCAGGTCAAAGGTCAAGGTTCAGTTATCCAGTGAAATATCTTGACATCTACAAGATTGTTTGGCACAAAATCTGGTGCAGGCATTCATGTTTCCCAGAGGATGAATCATCACGACTTTCGTGAATCCCTGACTTTTCCTCTAGCGCCACCATGAGGTTCACATTTGAGGTCTCAACAATTTTTGGATGGATTGACAAGAAGCTGAGGTGGAGGCCGCCAATTCTAAATACAGAACACAGTTGCCTTGCTGTCTGAGAGCATCTTTAGTCTCTAGAGCATCTTTAGTGTTTTCTTTTAGTTTTGGTGACTTGGTTCTAAATAGTCATTACTGTGGTGTTTCTGCATTTTACATGTCAATCATGCGGGTGGTACTGGATGACATGCAGGAAAATAGACTTTTATTTATGTGTAAAATGTTGCATAATGTCACTGGAAATTCAGTTTATTCATCCCACACTTTTTATACATCAGTGACAAAGTTTTCCTTATGAAAGTTACATAAATGACCTTTGTCTACTCCCCAAGCATCTATTTTTGATGCTAAAATAGTCATGATGAAAAAGACAGAGAGCACAGGGAATTCAAAATAAGGTGACATGGGTTGAATATTCCTACCCCAGGTTTATATAAGCCTTTCAACCCCATGTGCTCTGCAGCCGTGCAAGTAATTTGGAGCAGATTCGACTGCAGCCCTCCAGCTCGGGGGTTTTGGGTCGCTCGCTCTGCTCTGGCTGTGGAACATGTACAGATTCATTGGGCTCTGGCTCAAATAACCGATCATAAAAAGCAGAGGTCGGGGGGTTTGGGGCTGGAACAGAAGGAGGAGCCAGCCGCGGCTTGATGAAGTGACCACAGACTACTTGTACTGTGGTGAGGGTCTTTCCTGAAGCTGCTTACGTTGGTGGTTGGTGGGTGATGGGTGGTAGGCGGTGTTTGGGGTGGTGGGTGGAGCAGCAGTGGAGACATTGTTCATTAAGATTTCAGGGGCTTTCACTGGTGTCTATGTCTCGCTGTGGTGTCTATGCAGGATGACTGGAACCAAGTGAAACCCGAGATGTAGAATTAGAGGAAATAAAGCACCAAATTCAAGGCCCAGAGGGCTTCTCGCGTTTTGTTTCCATAGCTGTGATGAAAATGGGGTTATGTTTATGTTTTTGTTTGTTTTTAATATTTCACCCAAGTGAAAATGTGCAGATGGAGCCCAGCGTGTTTATTTAGCCAGTTATGAGATGAAATATCATGAGTTTACCATACAAGATGTGAGTTTTGCATGTGAAAAACAAATGGCCTTTGTGTCATGCTTGGGACCACGTGGACATAAACTGCTAGAACTCTTGATGTTTTTCTTGAGCTCAGACCCAGATCCACTCCACCAGCTGTGTTAAACTATGGCTCTCTGAGTCGTCCATCTTGCACTTTATGAGAGGATTTGTTGTTTTTTTTGTACTCCATTTTCCAGGCCACTTCTGAAAGACAAACCTAGGCTCAGGAAAGGCAGGATGACAGATCATCACTATTTGTCAGCGTCCCCATTACTCAGAACAACACGAGCTCTGTTTGGGAAAAAAAGGGATTATTTGTTTAATTGGACAAAAAAGCCACAAAAAAAAAGGTTGCTGTTGAAAAAAAGTGGGAGCTGTAGAGCCAGTATATGTCTGATGGCATCGTTGAAGGACTTTTCCTTTTGGGCGGCTGATTTTTATTTCCAACTCCCTTCTGTTTACATGTCAGAGGAAGAGACTGTTGAGATGCAGACCTGGATGTACATGCAAGATGTTTCCTATCGGCTTCCTATTGTTTGTCCCAGTTTTCATTCCCCTGGTGCTCCCCACAGATAAGTGAAGTCAGAGAAGAGAACGTGGACCTGACGGACTGCGGGGACAGGATTTGATTTAGTTGAAAGCTTGTTTTCCTGGAGAAGAAACCTGAAAGAAACTCAGCTGAAGAGATGACATTATTATTTGGAGACAGACCATAATGAACCACGGAGTTGTAGTCAATTAAAAAGTAATGAGAGAAGCATGTTATCTTCAAAGACATTGTCAGTAAAGTGCTGACAAGATACTCTGTGGTAACTTTTGCAATGTGTTAACATTACAACTCAATTTCTTACTTGCTCATTAAGTGACAAATAGTTTCTTAAAAAAGCCCGGAGACGCCTCAATGTGATAAAATATTCCTCCATGACACACAGAAGACCTGCTGAGTTTCCCGCTGCTTCTGCTTGCCTCTGGGCATCCAGAAAAAGAAAAGTGTTAACAGCTTCCCCTCCACTTGCTTTCCTTCAGTCGGAACATCAAACCCTAACAAGACAACGAGCTGCTGGACCCATTTCTCTCCCTGCTACCAAACACAGTGTTTGCCCTCTCAGTGTTGCCCAGGATGTCCTGTGTGGTGACTTGTATCTGGCTCTTGTCTCCTCTTTGCCCCTCGTCTTCCTGTTGTGCTGGACAGATATGCAGGTGTCATGCCAAAAAGCCCCTAGAGGCTAATGTGTTGCACAATGTGGACGACCGTGCCAGGGTTTTCAATGAACGGCCACATTCTGCAGGGCCTGCTTTCATCTCTCTGTAGCCACGAGGCGGCCCAACAAAGTGAATTAATGGCACCTCATGTCGGGTTCGAAACAGTTTCAGTCTAGTGACGTTGCTGGGAAGAGCATGGAGAAAGAGGCTAAGTAAAGGAACATCTCTGAGGGTTCACCTTCAGGGTAGCACACGTGGCTGAGTGAAGAAAATACGGCTTTAACTTCCAGATGCTTGCAGGATGAGGCCCATCTGGAGAAAGAGAGGGAGAAGGCGCTTTTAAAAAGCTCTCAAATGATCACTTTAATAAGTTACAGGTTTCCACCTTGTCCTCCAGAAAGGCAGCACACCATGTGCCAGAGGTAGGCCTGTAAATCAATGGGGTTTAACTTTAGGAATTTACTGGCCCAGGCTGGACTTCCTGGAAATAGCTATAGACATAAATAGCCAATAGAGATAATAACTGATAACGATTCTGGTGAACTCTACCTGTCTTGCTGGTACTCTGCTAATGTTTTGCCCAAGCCTTTCCTGGTTATCTAGGTATCCAAGTTACAGCAGATGCTTGACCACATGGCATTAATTGAGAAGCACATCTGTCTAACAGTGTGCGGCTCCCACTCTCCTTGCACAACGGCTGTAGCATTTACATTTACATTTACATTTAGGCATTTAGCAGACGCTTTTATCCAAAGCGACTTCCAAAATAAGAGCTTTACATCAAGTGCATAGAACCATGATTGAAAAAAAAGCACCCTTCAGGCAGCAACACTTGGTAAATCACCCAGGTGTCACGTTGTTTTTCCCTTAGAGAAGAAATGGAACAATAAGTTAATCCTGGAAACAAATGACAAAAAAACAACAACAACAGGATAAAATTGCCACACCAGCTCCAATGATTGCCAGCTCGCTGTATTGTAGCAGCTGCAAAGAGAGAGAGAGAGAGAGAGAGAGAGAGAGAGAGAGACAGAGAGAGAGAGAGACAGAGACAGAGACAGAGACAGAGAGAGAGAGAGAGAGAGAGAGAGAGAAAAGAATCTGCCATCCAGTCACATTAGAAGTGTTGTCTTAATCGAAACCAGATGCGGCATGGTTAAAGTCTGTTACTGTTTATTGCTCTCTCTTTCAGACAACCATGAGTTAAAGACTCACATTAAAGCTGTTGCATGGGAACGTTATCCGCACTATGAAATATGTCGCTGTTTAAACCTCGTGTCTCAGTAAAGGATGATGCTTCCCGTGCGATTATTCAGACACCGCAGAGACAGTACAGTGTTGTTAGTCGCCATAGACCCTCCAAGAAGCCCATATTTTATCCAACATGTATCAAGAAAACTGCTGTGACTGTTTTTGTACAGTAGGTCGCGTTCAATTCAGAAAAGAAAATTCGTATTGAGCGCAGAATAAATGATTGAAAGTGGGTTTGTAACTGGGTCTTGCAGACGCTGTGGCACGTTCAGCTTCTGTGCTGGTGGTAGGTTTTTCCAAAGCAGATGGGGTTTGATTTCACACCTCTCCAACAGAGCAGCTCCCCTACCACGAGGGTCAAGACCACAAGAGTAAGCAATCTGCAGTCTTTAGCCAAAACAAAGGTTGTAATGGAAAGAAAAGAAAGCTGTGTGTGTGTGTGTGTGTGTGTGTGTGTGCTGAGGTACCTGGAACAGGCACGGTCTGTGTGTGCACATCTGTGTTTATGTCCATGTTCGATACAGTACGTTTTGTGATGAATTGGCAGTTTTGGCTGCCTGCAGTGGTTTAGCGGTTCCCCTGTAGAGGCTGCAGTCTGATCGCTTGTTTCCCCTCGTAAGAAACTACAAGTCGAACAAGCGATCGGAGAACTGCACACCAGCGATCGACCGGCCTGTGAGCGACGGACTGTGAAGTTTGGCAAAGCTGTGAAAAAGATTCAGATTGTTTTTGCATATGTCACCACACTTGAAGCACATCCAGATGTTCACAATGCACATATGACACCCCGCGGCCATTACGTGCGCCAGGCTTTGCACCAACGAGACAATAGATAATCACAGTGTGACTGAATGATGATTGATGTGTTAGTCAAATATTTGCTGGGTTTCTTTTCAGCTATAGATTTAAAGGGCGAGTCTGTTTGTGTTCTATATCTTTTCTTTTTGTCAACAAATGAAAAGACCAAAACCAACAACGTGTTCGTCTGTCTCTAAATACTCTGTCTTCAGTTCTGTGTCTCCAAGCCCACTTCTTCCTGTTTAAGACATAAGTCTTTACAAACAGCTTACAAAGATATGGTTTGATTTGAAAATCTTCCTGAAACAGCTGTTAACAAATAGAAGTAAATAGTGGATTTGTTGTGCACTATTTTCAGCTGTGGATTAATACACATTTAGTGAGTATTGACAAGCAGCAGGACGGTGTACGTGGACTCAAAATAAACTACAATCCCTGTGTTCATCATCATAAAGGAACATGTCACCCAGTCTAACAGTGAGGCTCACTGATGTGTTTTTAATAGATTCTGAACAACAGTGGAGCTCTGTGGAACAGATAAATAACCCACTGTGTATCAGCCTTCGACAACACAGGCAACACGCTAGTTGGATCAATTCATTACTGGTTTGGGTGTTTTCATGTGTTAATATCGCAGGACTTAACCTTTATGTTTCCCCACTGGCTGTGCTTCAGACAGTTCCGTGTCACTTCAAAACCAGGTCCGAGAAGAGTTTCTGACGGGTTTGAGATCAATTTGAGACCAAAACCAGATTTACTCAAGTCGATCCTGGTCCTATTCTGACTCATGAAAACAAATAATAGAAGAAGTCAGACCACAGTTAGAGTTGCAGCTCGAATGAGTAATGCTTTTTGTTTCTGCAGGTGGGATATCATATTGTTTTCATTAATGGGGAGAATATAAATTAAACATCAATGCGGTGGCCCCATATGCTGTTTCAATTTGGCAGTCGAGACAGCATTACTGCCCAAGATCAATACACGTCCAAGACAAAACAAGTGTTTGAGAAAGCACCAAACCACGACTGCAGAAACAGTCTTTCACCCAATTCAGTAACTTCACTTGCTTAATATAATTACTGACTTTTTTCCCTCTTAACAAATAGTTATTGGGCTTAGAGACGACACTAACATCAACAGTTGATGAAGAGTTCAGTGGAGGCTGTTTCTGTTTTCTTAAGCTCCTCTGAACATTTCAAAGGCTCTCGACCTCACGGCCTGTTCTGTATATGTTTCGGGAACTCTGCGCACTAATAAATATGGATGAATAAGTGTTGGCCTTTGCATAGTTTTATCCTGGGAAGATCAGCTAAAGACTTGCAGGCTAAAGATCCTTATGAATTTATTTTTTTCAAAGCAGCGTTTCCCACAACTTTCTGACCCCCAAAGAGGACAGAAATATTTAGTTTTTGTGGCGATATTAAGGAAAAAGAAGAGAGACGTTAGGATTAAAGAAATGTGCTTGTCATGGTGGGAAAATGAGCATGAGGACGATGCTCTGATGTGTAAAAAGAATTAGGACTGAAACATCAGAGGGGCCAATGGTGTAATTAAATGTTACCGACATGTTGAAGGGCAGACTACGGCCTCAGGACAACTCACAGCTCTTTCCGAGGCATGTTTCTAGCTATTTTTCACACAAACAATGATTGTTGCTGTACACAATAAGGTTTAAATGTGTTGTTCAGCTGTGCACTGTGAAGGTCAACTTAGCAAAAGCAAACAAATCAAATTTGTTTATGATTTTTATATTTTCTCTTCCAAAACACCTGATTTTTCAGTGTCACTCAGATTTTTATATATAAAATGATTAACCAAGAGAATAATCAACCTAAATGAAGACGTTTCTCACATGTCAAACACCGCAGGGAAGACATTTGAATAATTTTACAATAACATACCTATGAACTCATTTTGAGATTTGGAGGAAAATAAAACTATCATTGCACTATTTTAGTCAGATTACAAGCATCACAAAGTAATACAAGAACATTGCAAATTCAAGAGGACTTGACTCACAGAAACAGTCGTGGTCAGAGTGTAGAGAGCTGGCGGTGGAGAATCAGTCAGACAGTAAAGCACAGGAAGAGATGAGGAGGAAGTGTGCGTCTGAATCAACAACTCGTCTGTGATTCATGCTGAAACAATGGACATTCCAGCAGATCGATCAAGTGTGAGGTTTAGAATTATTGTGCTGTTTTGTTGTCAATGTGTTTGTCATTTGTTGACGACATGCAGTTCATTACAACCTGGCTCTTATTTTTAGCCACGTTAGCAGCAATGTCTGGTGGTCGGTCCGCCACTTTGGCCCACTAAGACTGAAATATCTCAACAACTGTGGGATGGATTGGCATGACATTTGGTGCAGACGTTCATGGAGCCTTTGAGGATGAATCTTAATGAGTTTGGTGATCCTCCAACTTTTCATTTAGTGCCACAAGCAGGTTCCATTTTCACTTATTCAGTGTAATATCACTAACAATAACATGTGCAAGGTGGATTGGCACAGACATTCATGGTATCACATTTTTTACAACATCACATGACACGTGCACACAATATGATAAACACATTTCTGTATTTTGATATCACTCTGAAACACACTGTTTTTTGTAATCAAGGGTACAAGGAGAACACTGCTACACTTGATATGACATGAAGCTTCATATGACCAGTAAACGGGCAGAAAAAATACAGAAAATGTTAAATTCTTGTTATATTTTAGAATCTGGCTCCCTCAACAGCTAATTTCCTGCAAATCACACTACACGTGACACTCACAAGTCTGAATAGTGTCCTGTCACTATGTGACAAAGCCACACTGTGGACGCAGATCGTTCATGTGACAAATAACATAAACCTGAATGTTTTTTTTCTGGTCATTTCACGTGGTGTGAATTTTGAACCTGCTACTTATGCTTCTTACGAGCTGCAGCCTTGTAAGGTTGTGAACCCAGAGGTTTTTCGCCTGTGTTCTTACTGTGAGAGTTTACAATGCAAAGCTGTGTTTTCTGGTCATGGTTTGTGGACAGGCTTTTTTTTTTAATAAGGACTCAGCGTGTCTCAGCACCAGTATGATCCACAGAGCATTACAGCACATATAATTACAGCGCTGTATGGTCATGTCCCTCTGAAACCTCAGCCAGGGCCTCCATTTTGGGTTTTCCACCATTTCACTCACTAAAGTTTGTATAAAATACTTATTTAAAAGAGACCAGACATGATTTCAATCCAAGGTGTTTAAGTCTGTGTTTTCGTTTATTCTGCTTCACAGAGGTGCATCGGTGTATTTATTCTCGTATGTGTAGCGTTTGTTTTTGTGGACCCCTCTGCTTTCTCTGACCATCGAAGCCGCAGTCATCCTGCCTGTGGTTTTGGTCTGGAGTGTGGAGGACCAGGCAGCAGTTCGCACTGTGGGTCTGTGTGCGAGAGCGCACAAGCCTAAAACGTGTCGGAACAATGCAACAGGGAGAGCAAGGGCCTCCCACAGCTGGCAAGGAGCCCGGCTCAGCAATGTGAAAACCACATCAGATCACACACATCTGCAAAAAGTAAACATTTCGTGAAAGATTATTTATTTGTTTTTGTCAGCGTCCCCAAAGACGGCAGTTACAACATTTGTTCTAATTTTATTCTCTGTGCAGTTCCACTGTTGTATCATGTTAAATATTTGGTCATAGGGACTAATGTATGACAATCTTCTTGAGTATTAAAAGATCTAAAAGTACGATTGGTCATTCGCATCAGCACAGAATAGGTTTTGTTCTTCATGGGAAGGTTACAGCGGACCTGCTGATGAAAACCCCTCCATTATTACTTTGCTAGATGATGATATCTGTTTTTAAAACTGTTTCGGTCTTGAACTTTGGTTCCAGCCACTACAAGCGTTTCCAGCGGCTCAGTGATGGAGGCTGGTGCGAACTATAAGGGATCTGCACCACAAGACATTTTCGTGACAAATGCTAGAAGAGCAAAACCCAAGCCAGACCACTAATTTGGCTTCTGTAACTGTGGTCTGTCATGGATCAGTAGTTGTATGGGTGGGTGGCATCATTACTGTGTGTAGACCTGAAGGCGAATGGATGAAGCTTCAACTAAATTATAGACGATTGTAAAGGATACCAGTAGAAGAAAAGTCGACCAATCTCACTTCTGTTTGGGAAACGTCAGATTTCAGTTAAACTATCGACCCAGACTGTTTTTAGAATTACTTAAAGAGGCTGTCCTCCCCAAGTTGTTTCAGTTTACGTTCAAGTGCAGTTCCCACTGTTTGCGCTCACGATGATGTCCTCATGCGGTCCAAAACAACTGCGTTGCCACGGTGACCTTATCACTTCAACCACTGTTATCCGCATGCTCTGTTCTCCATCACCGTGGAGACAGAGGCTGTGGCATGAGCTCCAGTACCTTCTGACCTCACTCATGAAGACACTTTCCAACATAAACAGAGCCCCCCCTCCCCCACACACACACACGCACAAGTAATCGCTTATCTAACTACCAGCTCTTTACCACTACAGGAAAAGGTGTGGTCATCGCACATTGCATCCTTTTGAATCCCCTCATCTTAAATCAGCTTCTGCCTTAATGTTCCCTCAGTTCAAGTACATCTTGAGTGTTTGATGGTTGGT
>JAVQJD010079872.1:0-18064 GCA_036023655.1 Nannoperca australis
ATCTATCTATCTATCTATCTATCTATCTCTCTCCCTGTTTTATTTCATAATGGCATTTTTCCAAATAACACTTTTTTTTCAAGAACATACAGGAAGTACTGTAAGCAACAGCAACCTATAAAATAAACACCAGAACGATACATAATCAACATTTAAAATTTAAAAATAGATGAAGAAGATTTGTAGAAAAAGATAAAAGGCTGTTCACACAATATATATTACTACCATCTGTTCACAGAATCTTACTGCATGCACAAAAAACACTCACACATGTACAGATCAACACTTTCACAGAAACAGTATCTACCACAAAGCAGAATATTTAAAATGTCAAGCGTGCTCTGGTCAGCACCACGGCCAGCAGTCCACTGATACACAGCCTGCAGCTTTAATGCTGATCAATCAATAACAAATACAGGTTTAATGAAGAATGATAATGTTATAGAATGTAAACAGTAAGAAGACACTGTATTATCCACATTGGAGGGATATGAAGCCTGATGGGGTATTCTCAGCACCAAGTAATCTATAAATGGCGCTATAAACATGACTAATGACCCCTTTCCCAGACATTGTGAATTTCAACTGAAAACACTGTTAACTAGAAAATCCATTGGCTCCATTGTTATTTCTTCCAATTAAACAACACCTATAGCACAGATTCCTTTTGATGTCCTTGTGCTCACAGCAAGGGGTTCATACATCTGTCAAGAAATTAGATGACAAAGTAACCTTGGTTTTCTCAGTGTAATGGGAGAGTTGCTCTGAATAGATTAAGTCAATTCAATTTCAGTTGTGCACAAATAGATTTTTCATACTCAAGATTCCAAATAGCCAATGGCTTTAATTCATAGATAACAATGCAACCCCAGACAAATATGAAATGCACATAGGTAACCCTAACAATACCATTTAGTGTGGAGAAATAAGCATGCATGCATGTGCAAGTATGACTTTGGGGCTCTGTATGTAGAGTGAATTCCATTTTAGCATTTGACCTTTTCCAGTTCAGCCTGACCTAGCTATTTCTGTCTTTTTTAGTACACATCTTTAGAACCACTGAATATCTACTGTAACAGGTAAATGATGTAGGCAAAAATAGCATAAACAGCCTGTTACAGGTAGACGGGCAATGGTTTTTTATGGTGGTATCCACACATTTATTCAAGATTTCGGCTGCAATAAACTCAGAAAACTAAAGATTTGAAGCAACAGCAGTCATGTTGTCTTCACTGAGGAACTATCAAGCTAACGCCACTGGAGGGCGTTAGACACCAACACCTGTGGTGACAGAGTGAATTAACGTTCTTATTAATGAGATGGCCAGTCACATTATATTGCAGAAAAGAAAATTAAAACAGGGAGCCATATCTGAAAGCTTAACAGCAACTTTTATTGAATCAAGAGAGTTTTTACAAACATTTTTAATCAGGAAATACTTCTTTGCAAACTACAACTTTGCATGAACATCGATTTTGAATTACATCTTTTCTTAAAAACGTCTTTATCTCTGAATTAGTTTATAAAACATGGCATTTAGACACCTTAAACCACACTCCTTTACAAAGTGCAGGTGGTGTCATTAAACACACAAACAAAGGTCCCCATTTCTTTCGCAAACAATGTTCTCCACCTCAAAGACATTTTTTACAAGAAATCTCACAAATATGCTTTTCTTAGGGAAAACAAAATTCACACTGGCACTATTTTAAACTGTGGCAAATGTAACATTTCAACTTTCTACAACAGGTCTGCAATTTAACACTTAACAGGTTAAACGCGGTAACCATAATAACTGACTTGGGGATACAATATGAAACAAAGAAACAGTCCTTGCATCATAAATGATCACAAATCAGTTATTCAGCACCAGCCCGGACCATTATTTAATAAAAAGAATAGGCTCAGTTTGATTTAGATGCATTTTCGACTCAAACTGAAAAGCATCTCTCAACTGATAAGAGATATTTGTTCTGTGCTTTAAGGTCCCAAATATCCAAATTAAATTAAAAGATCTGTGTTACTTCTGCTTAGTTACCCTCTTCATCATTTTGTCAAGAGAGGACAGTGTAGCAGGTAACATTATGAAAGGTGACACACATATATTTATTTGATCAGCATCTAAAGCAGACTCAGTGATAAGACTTAGTGAAATGTAGTTCAGTAACAAAACCTGTGTGGCTTAAGGTTAAAATATAATTAATTAATACTGAAATATTTAAAATAATCTATAAAAAAGTTGAAATAAACTGTACAAACATAATGCAATAAAAATCCCCAAAATAACATTTGTGAAAGCCAAGGCATCAAATGATCAAAATAAATCCAGTGAATAAAGCAACAAAAGACACAAATAAATAGCCAGTGTACACATTAGGAGTCTTTTTTTCTAACATACACTCCTTTTAGACAGTTTTCTAATCTCCCCATACATATCAGAAAAAAAAGCATAAATATAAAAGCATCTTCTTTATATTTCAGGTCAAAAAAAGCACATAAATAAATACAAAATTACTAAAACTGTTCTTATCTGAAAATAAAAAAGGAGCATGTTCAGTCTTGAGACAGATTTGTCATTCTCTTTCTTTATGAACTTTTGTTCTGTTTGTTTATATATTTTTTCTACTAAAGAATTCTGTCCATTTTAAAAGTCTCTACTTAAACTGGTCTGGGATCAAATTCATCTGCGAATGGATACTTGTAGGGGGGCTAGAGATGCCTTCCGACCAATCGGACATGGAATGTGGGGACGAGCTGGACCACTGGTCAGGGGAGCCGGGGGAGGGAGTTAGAAATGGGTGGTCAGGGACCTGTAGCTGGTGGTTTGGTGTGTTGTCCATGGGGCCAGAGTAGCTGTGCTGGGAGGGAGGGGTGAGAAATTGGGTGCCGAGGATCTGCGTCTCCTGGGGCATTACAGTGTGGATGGGCATGGAGCGGCCGTTGTTTTGCTGCATGTCTGCGCCGTTCAGCTCGACGTTTGGGAAGCTCTGGTTGAGGGACTGCGCGGCTGTGGCTGAGTTGGAGTTCTGGTGCTGGAGCTGCCGCGAGTGAGCCTGCTGCATCATGTGTGCAGACGAGCCGAGGTGGCTGGTCTGCAGATTCTGGTAGCCCATGATGTGAGACAGAGTGGCAGTGCTGACGCCATGCATTCCACCCATCATGTTGTGGGATATGGGTGACGCCTGGGTGAAGCTTCCTTGCTGGCCTACACCTGGGTGCATCCTGGAGACCCAGCTACCTATGGATGTTGTGCCCTGACTGCTGGGGCTGGACACAGGCAGGTGGGAGAGACGGGGTGGGTTAGGGTCAAAAGACATACACCCCATATCCTTACCCATGCTCATCTGGCCCATATGGGAGTCTCCATTGCCTTGTAGGTGATTTAGAGACATAGGCGGGGACTGCTGGAAGGGCGATGTCATGGGAGGAGAGGCCACATCAGACAGGTAACCATGCGGTGACTCGAGGGAATCAACCGGGGAGAGGACAGCTGACGTGTCTAGCAAGTTACCCTTTGCATCCAGTGACTTTTTCTTCTTCACTCTACTATCTTTGCCCCCATCCTTCCCTCCTTTTCCAGAGCTAGGTTTGCGAACCTTCTTGACAGACAGGGTGGGCTTGAGGTTGCTAAGGTAGTCATTTGGGGAGCAGAGAGGCGGTGAGAGGCTGGAGGTGCATAGGGGGACGCTGTGAAGCCCAGGACTCCTAACCACGTTGTACTCATCCAGAAGGCGGACGATGTCGTGGTGCATCCGCTCCTTGGCGATATCTCTGGGCAGCTGGTCGAGATGGTCGGTGATCTCACGATTGGCAAAATGCTCCAGAAGAACCTTGGCTGTCTCGAAGCTGCCTTCACGGGCTGCAAGGAAGAGTGGTGTCTCTTCCTAAAAAGCAACAAAACAAAAAACAGTTAATGCGCTGCTGTGAATGCAACGGTGTAAATACTTTTCCATCACAGTCACATAATTTCACATACCTTGTTGTCTTGCATGTCTTTGTTGGCACCATTTTTCAGCAACACCATAGCAGCCTCCACGTTGTTTACGGCCGCGGCCCAGTGAAGAGCAGATTTACCTGCAGGGAGGGTGAAAAGGGAGAGGGTTGGTTCTCGTAACAGCCCAGCACACAGGGATTATCATGCACTGTGGAGATGATAAAATGTTAACTACCAGAATCATCGGTGGCATTAGCATCGGCATGGCAGTTGATAAGCTCTTCCACCATGCCCTCAACCGCCAATCGGGCTGCCAGAATCAGCGGCGTTGTTCCGTCATGCATGCGGGCGTCAAGATCAGTGGCTCGGTTTCGGATTAAAATCTGCAAGGACAGACATGTTAAGTGAAGTGCTTTCAAGATGCTGGACAAACGTAATCACACATCAAAGTCTGGAGACACTCCTGTAGAGGAAGCAGTTACCTGGAACACTCCCTGTGCGTCTGCAGCCACAGCAGCGTGAAGTGGAGTGCGGCCCATGTTGTCCTGAACGTTGGCATCAGCGCTGGACTCCAGCAAGCGTTTGGCAGCATCAGAGCGGGCATACCGAGCGGCCAGGTGGAGGGCCGTCTCGCCGGTGCGGTCAGTCTGGTTGTGGAGGCTGGCGCCTTGGTAAATGAAATCAGAGATGATTTCTGCTGAGGGATCCTCTTCCTCTTCACTGTTACCAGTCTCCAGTCCTCCACCGCTGCAGGAGGCGATCATCAGGGGAGTGAAACCATCTAAAAGAGCAAGGGAGAGGAGTATAATGAGTTCATAGTCATGTGTCATTGTTCAGAGAAGATTGCAAAGTCTTTTAGGGGAGTTTCATGATGACGAATGATAAATTATTCTGGAACTCGCCCAATAACAAGCGTACATACCTGGTCCTCTAACATTGACATCCATGCAGTCATTCTCTATCTCTCCCTGGGGAGGGGTAGGAGCAATGGACGCAATACGCAGGTCAGCTGCATCCAGATGCTGCTGTGTCCATTTCCTGTGATCAGTATGGTCACTCAAATCCAACATGGCCTGCTCCTCAAACTGAAAGACACACCAATCATCACAGCGTCAGCATCCGTAGCACACATGAAAACGTTCGGGTTTTTACAGTTTGGTAAAACAGAATTTATTTAGATTAGAGGAGATTGTGAAATTATTTGTCTTACCCTGAAGCGCCTGCAGTCTGGATCCTCATCATCCCATTCATTTTGATTGTCATCCATGAGATTGATGTCAGAGTTTTTCATAGGCCTGTTGAAAAGCGGAGGCAAGTTAGACTCGCTATATGACATCAAGGCTAAGAAAACACGCCGCTGCAGGTAGACTTTAAAGCATAAAGCCTTCACATTCCACTTTCAAAGTCTACTTACTTCAGTCCAACAGAGTCTTCTCCCAACGGCTCTCTGCGTTTCTTTTTACTGGGCTCCGACACTTTGAATCCCTCTGGGAACCAGAGCTGGCCATGCTCGCGCCGCCGCTTACGGGACACCAGAACACCGAGGCAGATGAAACCCAAAGCAGCCAAGCCCAGGAACACTACGTACATGGGGTAGAGCTCTACTGTACTGCCGGGAATGGGTCTCACACCTGGAAAGACAGTCAAAGTCACCATGTGTTACTTAAGAGTTCGACTCGGTGACTAGTTGTAATCTAACACGTCGAATACGAAAGAGTTACATACTGGTGACAGCTTCAATATAGGGAACGTTGAGATTCCCACTGGAGGCCAGCGCTCCAAGGAATGCAGCTACATCGGTGGCGCTCTGGAAGCATTCACTAGACTGCTGGTAACACTGACGGTTGTCAATCTCCAGGTACACCACAGACCTACAAGCAGAAATAGGTGGAAACATTAACATACATTTTCTGTAATCCAAAGACAAGTGGAATGTTATAGATGTGTTCTGCTAACGAAACACATAATTGTGATTTTCTTTGTGGCACCTACCCCTTGACTTGCACAGGATCCAGCTCTCTGCGTTTCCGTGGGCTCACCATGGCGGACACACTTTCCTTCACTTGACCCAAAACGTTGGCGGGCATCGAAGCCCACTCGGGCCAGCCATCAGCGGAGCGCTTCAGCACGTTATGTTTAACGAGGTCCTGTTCATTGCCATAGTAAGGTAAGATCATCGGTTCTCCTTTGGCATCACGGCGGAACACCACGTTGGTGTGGAGAACGCTGCTGAGGTCTCTGAGGAAGGCTGAAGAGTGATTTTTAAGCTGTTCTGGGGGAATATGGACCACCAGAACTAAGTGCCCGTCTGCGAGCTTCTCTGGCATGTTGTTGGCGCAGTCCAGGCCATCCCATTCGCATTCTGCATTGTTGCAGCCCTGGTCACAATGACCGTCAGCATAGTGGTCTTTACAGTACTGGTCATACAACGGGCTGGAAGAAAGGAAGGAGATATGGGTTAGTATTCTGGCATTTCTGAAAGAACACAAATATATGACAAATCCCAAGTTATTTCTGTGATACACAAGCATGCTTCTCTGTTTTCTAGACTTACTTGCACTGTCCTTCCTGCCCCTGACAATCAAAGCCATCATAGAGACACCCAGGGCTGTTGCACTGGCCATCACACTTCCCGTCGTTGAAGTAGCGCCAGCACTGCAAGGCCACAGAGCAGTTTTGCCAAGGATCATCAAAGTTAAGTGAGCAGTCTCCTCCGTCCCAGCCACAGGCATGGTTGTTGCACAGAGAGTCGCAGATATGGTTCCCCGCCCACTCGTCACACTGAGGAATCTCGCAGCTCACCTCCACTTTCGGGGGCGGGGTAATGTCCCGACCAAAGCCTCCAACAAAGGAATAGTCCAGGATGTGGCACAGCAGGCCGTTAAAATTGCTGGGGCAGCTGCACTGGAAGAAAGGCACCTCTGGAGTGATCTGGCAAGTGCCTCCGTTGTAGCAGGGGTTTGAGATGCAGAGGCTGTCGGTGGGGGTCTGGCACTCGGGCCCAGTGAAGGTTGGTGGACACAGGCAACGTGGGCCTAGGTGGCCTGAAACACATGTACCTCCGTTCCTGCAATTTAGACTCCCGCAGGAACGAGAATCATACTCGCAAGAAGAGCCGGTGAAACCCTAGAAGGACAGAGATGAATAGAGTTAATGATCATTGTGCCACACTTGTGGAAAAAAGGGATATTAAAAATATCTCTAAAGAGGCAACAGTCTAAGTAGATCACACAGCTGTGCTTACAGGTGGACATTTGCAGATGAAACCATGAGGTGTGTTACTGGCAACGGCACATGTTCCTCCGTTCTTGCAAGGTCTTCCTTTACAGCCATCAAACACCTTGTCACAACGCTGACCTGGAGAACAGAAGCAAAAATGTGCATATGACCATATGTACACCGCTTAGACGCTATACAGAGGCACATTGCGGTCTTGTTACGTGCTGCCAGATGCGCATCAGTACCTGTATATCCAGTGCGGCATTCGCAGCGGTAACTGTTGGTGAGCTGAATGCAGTTGTAGGAGCCTCTGGGGTCACAGGGGTCCGACAAACATTCGTTCACGTCACCTTCGCAGCGCTCGCCTACGTAGCCTGCCGGGCACATACACTGGTAACCTCCAATGCGATCCACACACTTGCCATTGTTGAAGCACTTTGGCTCATTGGTCAGTGGGTCAGTGGAGGGGGTGCAATCATCCAAATTAATCTCACAGTGGACACCTACGGGAGACAGAAATGTAACATTAGACAATATCCATATCTTCATTTTTGTGGTCACGTTTGCTTGTCATTTCAGTTATGCAATGTTTAAACCTGAATGTGCTATGCGTGTTATATACCTTGTGTTCCTCGGGGACAGGAGCACTTGTACGTGTTGATGAGGTCGATGCAGGTGCCTCCATTCTGACAGGGCTGTGACTGACATTCATTGATCTCTTTGGAACAGTTTACACCGTGGTAGCCGGGCACACACTGACAGAGAAAAGGGAAAAACATTATAGTTACAAACATATAATTACACGTTATCATTTATTTCTTTTTTAAGATCACATTTTGTGATTCTCAACTGTCCAATAATCTCCCATTGTATCTGTAGATTTCCATGTGATTTATTTCCAACCTACCTCACAACTGTAGCCTCCCAGATAATCAGTACAGGCGGCTCCATTCTGGCACGGATTGGGTGAGCACTCGTCCACTTGTTCCTGGCAGTAACTCCCGGTGTAGCCGGCCTGGCAGCGGCAGTAATGTGTGTTCCCCGCATCCAGACACTGTCCTGAGTTCCTGCACAGGTGAGCCACTTCCACGCCTGAAATCAACAAGGAAGGGGTTATAGATTGTACAAAACACACACAGGACTTGTAGATTCATCACTTTTAACATAAATAGCTATATCACATGATGGAAATTGACCACTGACTGGCAACTGTACCTTGCT
Source organism: Nannoperca australis (assembly GCA_036023655.1). Taxonomy (NCBI): domain Eukaryota; kingdom Metazoa; phylum Chordata; class Actinopteri; order Centrarchiformes; family Percichthyidae; genus Nannoperca; species Nannoperca australis. The sequence goes on from JAVQJD010079872.1 coordinate 8,375, forward strand.
GTTTGGCTGCGACCTCACAAGACACACTGGGGATGTCACAATAGAGACCAGTCCATCCAGTCTGACACTGGCAGGTGTAAGAGGCTCCCTGCTGCCAGCATGAACCTCCGTTTTTACAGGGAGATGAATCACACCAGCGCACAAGATTCTAACAGGAAAAACATAAAAATACTTAATATATTGTGCAAATGGAGACAATGCATGAATCCACCACAGAGCCCTACACAATTTGCCTGACAAAAGATGATTTCACCCCACCTGACAATTGAGCCCCGTGTAGCCATGAGGACAGGTGCACTTGTATGTTCCATAACTATCAAGACAAGTGCCTCCGTTGAGGCACGGTTTAGAGTCACACTCATTGATATCATATTGGCAGTAGCTGCCAGTGAATCCAGGGAGACACAGGCAGGTGAATGCATTGATTCCATCCACACAGGTGCCACCATTGAAGCAAGAGCTGAAGAAACACATCAAATGTAAAATTTAAAACATGATTAGACTTGCTTTGGGTTGATTTTTCAAGTACAGACAATATTTTGCCACGATGCGCTACCTGTCAGTGCAGTCATTGGTGTTGATCTCACAGTTGATGCCACTGAAGCCAGGCGGGCAGGTGCAGGTGTAGCTGTTGACACAATCAGTGCAGTTGGCGCCATTCTTACAGGGGTTACTCTCGCACTCATTTATGTCCTGCTCACATCTGCCTCCACGAAACCCGGGTAGGCACGTACAAGTGAAAGTGTCGATGCCATCGCGGCACAGACCACCATTACTGCAGGGATCTGAAACGCAGAGAAGGGGAAATAAAGTAACCATTTACTACTGATGCTTTGAACTGTAGACAAGATGACAACTTGAAATGGTGCAAATCTGGTCCTTACTTGGTTTGCAGTCATCAGTGTCAGTCTCACACTTCTGGCCAGTGTATCCTGGCTGGCACTTGCACTGGTAGCCACCCATAGTGTTATGACAAACAGCACCATTGCGGCATGGGCTCTTCACACATTCGTTGATATCAATCTCACATGTTTGACCTTTTGGGAAAGAGAAAGATAGTTAAAGAAAAGCTAATCACATTGTCCAGTGGCTGGGTAGATTAATGGATAGGCGTGCAAAAAGCAAGCGAAACAGAAATAGATGGATGGATGGATGGATGAATGGATACCTTGCCATCCTTCGGGGCAGATGCAGGAGAAGCTCTGGTAGTCTTCAGCCTCCTTACACACTCCACCGTTTTTACAGGGTCGGGGGCTGCAGGGTGCCAGCAAGATCTCACAGTTTTCACCTGGTGACAGAGAAAAGAAAACATAAGTGTTTGCATTGCGTTGGTATTGTAGAGCAACTGCTTTAGACTTCAATATTAAACACCAAGTCGCAGAATTAATACAGAATTTCCAGACCCCTGTAAAAGATTTCATTTTGACGAGTGACATAAAATTCAAAAGTTTCAATCCCACTTTCTTATCCATTTCCATGACGACTTAGCCAAACAGGAAGGGCCTTCCTGTTTCCTGCTATTGTGCAATCACAGACAGGAAACAGGACATGGCAGAAGTGGGAATGGGGCTTGGAGCAGGCTCCAGTTCTCCGGCTTATATTCACCGCTGTGGCATGTTATTCCAAAACACACACACATACTGTTATCCCTGCAAAGCAGACAGGCAGATCTTTCCTCACAGAGATGCCAAAAACAGACATCTCTGTTAGTGAGCATTGGGTGATGTTTTCTAAAACAACATGAGATAGGAGAGGATAAGCCTTCTGTGTGGGAAGTGGAAGATTGCCTTTACATTTTAAGACCTGTGCAAACAGCCGAGTCAGCAACTAAATTAAACAATCCAGGTGGCAGTCTGATCCTTTGTATGAAATACAAAATTAGTAATCGTACCAGTATAGGGCAGCATACAGTTGCACTTGTATCCAGCCACATCATCGATGCAGGTGCCCTGGTTGAGGCAGGGGTTGGAGGCACACTCGTTGATGTTAGTTTGGCAGTTAGGTCCTACAGTGGCGGGATTAGAGAACACGCTCGGGTTAGATAAAGGTTTTCAGGGCACACACCCCCTCTCAATCAAAGCAAAGGAAAAGACAAGACAAAAAGCCATAAGGGTTATAACTGACCAGTGAAGCCGGCTCTGCATGTGCAGTGGTAACCGCTGGTCATGTCCTTGCAGGTTCCCCCGTTCATGCACGGGTTGGACTCACACTCGTTGTTATTAATGTCACAGTTTGGGCCACTCCAGCCAGAGTCACAGGTACATTTGTATCTTCAACGCAAACAAAAAGACAGGTCAGTGGTGCTTTTGATTTTGATTAAATGGGCTTTATTCGCGTCACTTTTTGCAGCTCATTCGTCTTAAAGTTGAATTTGTGCTGCCTCACCCATTGATGAGATCTTGGCATCGACCGTGGATGCAGGGGTTGCTGCTGCACTCATCCACCTGAGACAAACAGGTGGCGTCGTTGTAGCCCTCTGGGCACAGGCAGGTGAAGCTGTTGATGCCATCAACGCATGTGCCCCCGTTGTGACACGGGTTAATGGCACACTCATCAATGTTGATGTTACACATTGTTCCTGAAAGACAATGAGATATGATTTTAGGACAATGCAGCATGAAATCCTTTATTTGAGCTGATACATATCTACACTGGCCATTATGAATGCCCCACAGCTGGACACGTTGTTCTCTGGTGTGGTATTCTTTGAGCCTTTATAAGCTACTAGCTGAAGTATACTATGTGGCTTTTGGACAATAGTGCGAGCTAACACTAAACATTCACCAGGCAGCTGTAGCAGCTCCGGTGTGTTCCTAGCCTGGCGGCCCCTGGAGGCCCCTTTGCCTCTCCTCCACTGATTGAATGGGGCCCTGTTGAATAGGCAGAAGGAGGGTTTCAGCTGGATCTGAGAGGGGGATGTGCTGCCAGGATGGGGGGGGTAGTTACTCTCCCTATTCACACATACGTACCACACCCCCATCCAGGGAGAACTAACCTCACCCACTGCTGTTTACAGGGACAGAAGGCCAGACCCATTTCACACACAGCCGAGTAACAATTAAACCCCCCTCTGATCCCCTACCCATCCCCTCCCTCCCGCCTGCTCTTCATCAATCAGGAGGGGAGGGCCCAACTGCCTGATCTTCAGTTACAATAGTCCTCTGTCCCTCTGTGTCTCAGTCCCGCCGTGCCCTCCGCACTCACCCCGTCAGCACAAAAAGATGGAGGGGAGGAAGAGGAGGAGGGACGCACAGAAGCCTGCACACACACACTTGTTCCTCCCTGCCCCCTTTCTAGAATAATCCCACAGCCACTACCAGTCCGAACCGGCTCTGTTGGGCCATGAAAGGGAGGAAGACCAGAGCAGTCCACTTGTTGGGATAAGACTAATGTTTTATATGCTGGTACATTATAGGTGGAAATGTGTCGTGGAAGTAAGTGAGGTTTAAACAATTCATTGTGAGATACATATGGAATTTGTCATACTGTTACACACGAATAAACATCAGATATGCGATTAAAGGCCAGGCTCTTGTTCCTTTTAAAGTATCACCTTACAGACTCTTTCCAGGCTCAACGTCACAGCCTTTTCAAATGGCAAACAAAGTTAGTGCTTTGTGTGTGTGTGTGTTTGTGTGTGTATCAGGTTGGGAACTGTGTTCCACCCCCCAGCCCTCTCACCCCATCCCACAGAGGCAATCTGACACCATTGTTCCACAGGAGTGGACCCGCCAGCCACCTGTCCTACCTGCCCCTCCCAATGCTCAGTGGACCATCCCACCTGTAATCTCCACCCGGTGCTTACCTGTGTAGCCGGGCTCGCATGCACACTCGTAGCCGTTGATTTTGTCGATGCACCTCCCGTAGTCGCAGGGTTTGCTCTTACAGTCATCCAGGTTCACCTCACAATTGAACCCTGTATATTGGAACACATGTAACCAAAGGATATAAGAACAAATCTTGACATTTTAACTGGCAGACTCAATTAAATGTTGATGTCTTAAGTCTCACCTGCGGTGCCTTTGGGGCAGGCACATATATATGTGTTCTCCCTGTCCTGACAAGTGCCCCCATTTTTACAGGGCTGGCTTAGACACTCATTGATGTTGGTCTCACACAAGCGGCCAGTGTAGCCAGGGCGGCAGTAACAGGTGAAGGAGGCAAGGCCATCCTTACATGTGCCATAGTGGCAGGGGTCAGAGTAGCACTCGTTGATGTCAGTCTCACAGTGCTGCCCTGTGTAACCTGGACAGGAAAAGAAAAGTGTTTAATAGAATTATGGAAATGGTCATTTGGAGAGGAACTAGAAAAATGTGAATAAACACAATTGTTTGGTTTACCTTCAGCACATTCGCAGGTGTACTTGTTGGGACCATCTGTGCACTTAGCTCCATTCTTGCAGGGGGTGCTGGCACACTCATCAATGTCCACCTGGCACAGATTCCCAGAGAAACCTGCATGAACAAAATACAGAATTAAACGTTGCTTCAGATTGTTGTTTAAATGTGTAATTTCCAACAAAATATTTAGCTCGTTATTCAATTCAATTCAATTTTATTTATATAGCGCCATATCATAACAAAGTTATCTCAGGGCACTCATATACTTATATTCTGAATAGCAAGGCTACAGTTTGCATAATGTGAAAACGGAGAACAGAGAAAAAAAAGTGGCATCTGAAGTAGGTCTGCGAACACTGAATGTCCTAATGAACCATTCCACAACACTCCCTCCACCTCCACCCCCCTCCTCCTTGGCTCTTACTGTGCAGTGAAATCTTTCTTTGAAACCACAGCACAATGGCCTCCAGCTTACCGGCTATAAACCAATCCCTGCCCCCCAATTTTGGCGCTAAGCTCTAACACAAACTCTCATGCCCGCCAAATATGCTAATGTTTCTGCAACCTGATCTGTTCTATCCTGCTCCACCGAAAAACCCTTCAGTGACACAATTAGAAGTAAATCATTCACATTCAATCTGTGAACAGTATATGGTGTGCTATACACATTGACAGCTAAGTTAATGAGCCACTCTTTTATAGCCTATTCTCTGCTCCCAAAAAGGGGTTGAGAGACCCAAAGGATCCAAGAACCTATTCCTTTTACTCCGTTAACTCTATCATCTTTCACATTTCCTGTTTTTTTTCTCACCTTTGGCACACTCGCAGTGGAAGGAGTTGATCTTGTCGATGCACTTGCCATTGTTGAGACAAGGCTGGCTGGCACACTCATCTGTGTTGATGTGGCAGAACACACCCTCGTATCCTGAAAATCCCACAGGACAACAGAGGTATTGGTCCAATCATGTTGCTTTTCTTACCCTAGTCACTGTCCCAGGGTTTAATAATGGTCCCGTTTCCCCTTTCTCTCTCCATGCAATATAAACCAATGCTCATACCTGGCATGCAGATGCAGTGAAAACCTCCAATCTGGTCCAGGCAGGTGGCATCGTTATGGCAAGGATTAGACATACATTCGTTGACGTCCATTTCGCAGCGAGGTCCTTCGTATCCTTGAAGACACTTACATTGGAAAGAGCCTTTGGTGTTGAGGCAGCGACCACCGTGTTCACAAGGGTTGGCACCTACAACATTTAAGATGCAAGTTGTCATACAGACATGGTAATCTATGCATTATCATTTCTGAACTATACCAGAAGAAAGAAACAGTTGACTTCATAACTTACCGAGGGCGCACTCATCAATGTCCAGGTTGCAGGCTGACCCAGTGTAACCCGGGGGACAGGTGCAGATGGCCTTGCCATTGACTGGGTTGGTGTCACAGTTGGAGCCCCTCTGACATGGATTGCTGATGCAGGCGTCATCCAGGTGACACAGCAAACCTGTGAGCACCACAAGAACACGTTTTCATCAAACTGTATCATTACATTTAATCACTTCGTTTAGAGCCGATCCCGTGTGCGCGGTATGTCTGGATCTGCCACAGATAGTCGTACCTGTGCGCCCGTGAGGACACTCGCAGAAGAAGGAGGCTACGCGGTCGTGGCAGGTAGCACCGTGGTAACAAGCTGCACTGGCACAGTCGTCAATGTTCTCGCTGCAGTCGTCACCTGTCCAGCCGTTGACGCAGACGCAGTGATAGCTGCCGTGGGTGTCGTGGCACGTCCCTCCATTCTGGCATGCGTTGGGCATCAACTCACACTCGTCCACATTTTCTGTGCAATATTGACCTGAAAGGAAAAGAAAGGGCATAACCACAGCGTGAGTGGGGTTATACTGTAAATGTTGTCCTTTGTATTTTTCTGATTTAGAATTGGAAAGGTTATTTTCTTGGCAAAATTGGTCACCTGTGTAATGAGGTGGGCATTGGCAGTTGTAGGTGTTCACACCATCCACACACACGCCACCATTCTGACAGCCGTGGCCTGGACAGTCATCGATGTTATGCTCACAGTGCTGACCTGTGAAGCCTGACGAACAGGGAGAGAACCAGACAAAAAGAGACGAGATGTAAGAAGGTGGTCACACAGATACAGCAACTGATCTGGCAACATTTGCTTTTAGTTAATAATCAGACGCTTTCTTCCTCTCGTTAACACTGCGCACTTCAGTGAAAGATAAGCTCTCTACATCCTCGTGGCAGATTGTTTTAATGCCCTGTAGATGACAGTGCAACTTGTCTCCTCCTTAAACATCAAAGGCTTGAGTGGGTGTTTTACAGCCACGATAGTCTGATTAACTATCGACCCGCAGCTCTGCAGGTGCTCGTGCAGCTCCGCTATCGAGACGCATTCCAGCACGGACACCCACGAGAGACACACAGCATGGGTTAAACTTTAACACACAGCCCTACAATATCCCTCAGTTATCTGCATATCCAAACAACTTGCTCTGTCATAAGCCCTCAATCAGACCGTAACACAGGCAGCTGAAGGCTTAAATAATGGCCAAATATTGAACTGCTTAGTACAATGTGGTTTGAGGAGGGAAAGTTTCTTCACAGCTGCTGTCCTGCCTCCAACAGCAGTAACCACAATTACACAAGATTAACCAAAGTTTTACACAACCCTGCAACGGCTTTGGGAGCCAACACAATGAAGATGCCACACAGACTGGCTGTATTTAGCTGAAAAACAATGTGTGTGTGTGTGTGTGTGTGTGTGTGTGTGTGTGTGTGTGTGTGACCTCATGAATAGGTTGTGTATATCTATACGTTTATGTGTATGTGCGTATCCCTGGTGTTTTGAAGCCTTGCTGGTAATTATCAGAAGGAAACGTCTGTGTGACTGCATCCTGCCAGTGGAGGCTGGCAGAGAGAGATGGGAGGAGGGATAACCATAGAATACTCATTCTACCCAATCAGATTTGACTACAACAACAGACTGGCTTTTAGGTCAACTGATGTGATAGGAAAACAGAAGTGTGTGTGTTGTTGCTGCTGCACTAGCCATATGCAACTCCATATGTCAACGGAAAAAGGTTAACTACTGATTGTTTGGCTTATTGAGGTACAGATATGTGTTTGTGTGTTACCTGGCAGGCAGCTACAGTCATAGGTAGTGTCTCCCTTCTGGACACAGGTGCCTCCATTCTGGCACGGTGAAGGGCTGCATGGCATGTAGGGGGTCTCGCAGTGTTGGCCAGTGTACTCTTGAGGACAGCGGCAGCTGTACGAGCCCACCTCGTTTACACACGCGCCGCCATTGAGACAGGGAGAGGGAGCCTGGGCGCACTCGTTGACGTCTTGCTTGCAGGTTTGACCGTGGAAGGCGGGCGGGCAGGTGCAGATGTAGATGGAATCGAAGGCTGAGCACTGGCCACCGTTTGCACATGGATTGGAAGCACATGGGTTGGCGACCTGGCAGGATTTACCTTGAAAAGAAGACAACAAGAGAGGGTCATCAATCACTATGGCTCATGGTAAAAACAGGAATATGGAGAGTATAAAAATGTTATCTTCATACCTGACCACCCAGGCGGGCAGCGACAGCGGTAGGCAGTGAGGGTAATGAGATCACATGTTCCTCCATTGCGACAGGGGGAGCTCATGCAGGCGTGGTTGGTGGGGGTCAGGCACAGCCGGTCGGTGAAACCCAGGCGGCACACGCAGTGGAAATCAAACGTGTTGCCATGGGAAACAGCGCGACATTCGCCACCGTTGCGGCACGGTGAAGGGCTGCATGGACTTGGATACTGGCACCGGCTGCCTACGTAGTCACTGGAACACCTGGGAGAGGACGGTGAAGGGGAAGGAGTGATGATTAGAAAACAAGAATGTTTTTTTTGTTTAAATCATGGGAACAATAATCTAAACAAAAGGGGAGTAAGGGCAGGGTGGGAGGAGGGAGCAGTGGATGGGGACTGCTGGTACGACATGTTGTTGTAGTGTGTCTCTCTGGATTAGACTCCCTCTGAACCTTGAAAACACATTCTGCTGGGACATCAGAAGTAACAAAATAGTCCAACCAGTTCCCATCTACCTTTCGCCCCAATGCTGTCCACACTCATCCTAAATGACCCTAGAGATCAAGGGGAAAGTGCCGGCTCTGGATGTCCTATATGAAGCTCTGTATTCAGGCCCTAAGCCTCTGGGTGCTTCCATACCATCCAGACTAAGGATGGATGCTGCTACAGTCCCATAGCTCAAACTGGCTGATTATGAGGAAGGAAACCCAGGACAGAAACCCTTTTTGTATTGTCAGGGACGTTTTTCGCAACAACAAAAAACCCATTTCCATATTGCAAACTGCTCACTCATCATTTGATATGAAACTTGTACATACGGGTGAAGTCATGTCTGTCACGTGCAGGAACATTTAAAGTCCTCAAAAGGTGTTTATGTTTGAATTGGGGCCTGTGTCTGTGTGTGTGTGTGTGTGTGTGTGTGTGTGTGTGTGTGTGTGTAGTTGCGGATATGAGCGTGTTAGTGTTTATGTGCAAGGGAGGGCATCTGTTGGCCTCTGAGTATCTCCACAGGGAGCAGGTGCGCATGTTAATGAAGGCAGCTGTTGGACAGGACTCCTCCTCCTCCTCCCCCTATATCCCTCCTTCCTCCCTCCCTCCTCTCTGTCCCCTTGTCAGATGGGGGGTGCCGACAAGCCAACCTCTCCTCCAGGGACATAAAGAACCCATGTGAAGTCAGCTGTTGCAACTTCTGTCTCTTCAACCCCCCTCAGCCACCACACTCATTCTTAATTCCTCTCTACCTTACCTGTTCCTCTTTTGATTCTCTTTTTATCCACACAACACGCACTCTTCTTTCCCCCTAGTCTTCTGCCTACCTCTGCTTCAACTCACATTCAGCTTTTCACTGCTCTGTTTTCTCGTTTCTCCCCTGTGTGGACTTTTTACAACTCTCAGCGGTTTGCAATTTACAGCATTCCCCTTATGTCACACGGGACTGCTGAAAACTTGTTTGTTGACTTAGTTAGGTGAGACCAATCAGGGAGTTTTTTAACAGTTCCATGTGCCCCACAGGGAGCCCAGACAGTTGCAATTGGCAAAAGACTGTAAAAGCATTTGAGGTGGCTTTGAAGTTTCTCTGCTTCCCATTTCACTTTACCATGAAAACACACTGAATAGTCACTAACCACTCTCTGTTTTGGGCTAAAAATCCTCATTCAGTTTTGTATGGTGTAATGAAACAGATGTTATTATTGTGTGTGTGTGTGTGTGTGTGTGTGTGTGTGTGTGTGTGTGTGTGTGTGTGTGTGTGTGTGTGTGTGTGGGG
>JAVQJD010079880.1:0-68590 GCA_036023655.1 Nannoperca australis
CTATCAAGCTCCTCTTCTGTGGAACCAGCTTCCAGTTTGTGTACGGGCAACTGTATATATGAAATATATATGTATATATGCTTAGTATGAGACACTCCCACACCGCTGCACAATATTCAATGTAAAAACGGCCTTATGCTTAGTTTGCTTGACCTCGAAATGTGTGAAAATTAGGCTTTGTGCCACTGCAGCGTGCTGTGCGGTACAAATCTCTGTGATACCAGACAAGAACACTTTAATACTCCGGTAATTAGCCTCCATGTTCCAAGTGTATCCAGATGTAACATTGTGGGGGGGGTTGTCCTCTGCGAGAACACACTGAACCAGCAGGTGCACGTCTCAGGTAAAGACTGCTGCTCCAGCTCCTGATAACAGACCACTTTTCCCTCCCTTCCTCCTCCCTACTACAACTCTACCCTTCTCCCTCTTTGCCTCTCTCTCCCTTTATCATCTGTACCACCCTGGAGTGCAATGCATTGAGGTGCCTGCCAAAATGCATGCCAAATGAAGAGCAAGAAGGGGAAGCAAGCAAGGGTGCTCTAAGTCTCTTATCTGGGTGTTATTGAAATTTTCTTTAAAGAAATAATTCATTTAAAGTAACCTTCAATTAGGCTGTGCACAGAAAAGTGTAGTCTTTTGACCGCAGTGTTAAGGCACTTTCTCTCTCTGCTTTATCACAAGAGTATCTCAGACAGAGAATTAAACTATTGTGCTTTAAATGAACATTGTCCTCTCAACAGACTGTATCTGTCAGCTGGGGGAGTTCCTGTTTAACTTAATGGAGCCTTTACCTTTATGAAAATGACTTATAAGCTTGTTATCTATTGTTTTCACTGCCCAAATTGCTTTCTTGGTATTCATAAAACAGCCCAGGCATATTGTTTATGTCTGCTTCATTACTATTTACACTGCTGTTCCTGTTCAATGAACCTTCTAGTTGTAACCAGAAACTATTCTGTCAAAAGTCCATTTGACCTCTTTTAAATCTTTGCTACTCTGTTAGACCATTGACTAATGCTACTAATTGCAAACAAAGAAATTGCTTTTCAAATTAGTTTGCCTGTAAGCAACACAGCACAGCTGGCCGTGCAGCTCCACGGATCAACATGACACACTTGCTCCAGTCTGTTGTAGCAGGGTTAATCCAAACGCACACCTCACGGATGAGACACATTTCCACATTACTGATGTGATATAATGTTCATTCATCCTGCACCACCTCCCTGACTGGCTTCTTACTCATCAGAACAAATGTATCATTGAGTTTTACGAGGTACAAAATTAACCGTTTCTATTCTGTTGTGTCAAAAGACATATAGCTGATTATAATTTCAAGCGTATTTGTTTATTTTTCTAAATTCTGTACATCTGCACATGGACAAACGTCTTTGTGCTCCCTCGTGGCAGGGTTGAACAGCTAATATACAGTAATCACAGAGCTGATCAATCAGTCTCTCTTTCATATTCACACTTGCTTGGTAAACAGTGGAATATAAAGATAAACAGCTAATGCTACAGTGCTGCATGTAAACAAAGTTCTTCTTCACCTGGGCGTCTGCGGTTCTGATCGGCCACGTGATCGTCTGCTGTAGCATGATGTTGGGTTGGGTTCCTCCTGAAGCTGCCGGGTTTTTTTCTGCACCCCCTGCTGCCGCCTGAACACGTTTCCCGGTTCAAATTAATGGGAAAATCTGCATTTTCAATGCAGCGCCTGATTTAATGTGAATTCCGTCTAAGACATCCAGCTACATACAATTTACACATGGATATGAGAAAAACGGATTTAAATTATTACATTAGTTAGATGTATGCTAAACACGTAGCTGGAGTCAGGAGCTGGTTAGCTTATTTTAGCATAACAACTGGAAATAGGGGAAAACAGCCTGGTTCTGTCTGAAGGTAATAAAATCACCTGCCAACGCCTATAAAGTTCTGTAATTAACATGTTATATTTAGCCTACTAACAAAGAGTGTAAGTGGAGAAATTACAATTCATTGTCGTACTATTTCTTGGCCAAGAGAACTAACTGCTGGTTGCCTGGCAATCCCCCCCAAAAATGGCAAATTGCAGTTTTTTTAATGGATTTATTAAAGGAAATACAGTTCAACATTTTGGGAAATACATTCATTCATTTTATATCCGACTGAGTTAGATGACAATGAAGTCTCATATCTGTATGGTAACTATTAAGCTACCGCCCGGAACCCCTTAGCTAAAACGGAAAACAGCTAGCCATTAAACAAACGAGATGTAATAATGTTTTAATTAGTGAGATAAGAGGGGCTGGTAGGTGGATAGGGATATTTCTTAAATGTCAAACTATATTTTTCAGTCATTTTATCTTATTGTCAACTTCACTCAAAAATTAGCTAATTATTTCTTTATATGACTTAGTATCAAATAATATTTCTGTAGGGACTGATTGCCCTCTTGATCCTCCTGTGTGACTGAGCCTGAGATGAGAGCTATTGTAGGGAGCGTTAATACAAACCAGATGTTAAACTTGTGTCCTCAAAATGAATGGGCCTATTGGGAAACCAAGGCAAGTCTCAGGGGACATTCCACTGGAGGCTAAGCTGATTGGTTCATATTGAAACAACATGGCCAAGATAAACTGGGATTTCGAGAAAGGGGGTCTCTGGACGCTGGCGTCTAAAATAAATCGTTAGGGCTAAAGGAGGAGCTTAGCTCATCCTCTAAGGAAAACAGTGAGTTTTGCAAGTGACTGACACACATGATGACTGTGGCGCCAGGCAACCTCGGTCTACGGCCCAGTTGTGGGCTGCATGGGAAGTGGAGAGTATCAGGGGCCATGCTTCTTTTGTGCTGATGTCACAAAGCTGCAGGGTATTACTTTTTCCAAATTGTTGTATTTATTTTTCCCTCACGACTTGACTGTTTTTGGCAGGGGAAAACTAGAGCTGAAATGGCCTCGTAAAGACAAAGATTACTGTTATGAACACAAATTTAAATGCAGCTCATTTGTTTAATCCTGCATAAAGACATCAAAGGTGTCATGTGTGATTTGAGCTCTGCAGCTACATCGTGTTCTATTTACTTTTTAACACAATTCTGTGTTATTTGGTTCATGTGAGTGAGAGTGTACTTCACAAATCAATTTTGTTAATTTGCTTTTTCCCCCAGCTGATTATCATAAGCACAGTTTTATCTCAAAGGCCGTGCTTTCATATTTTCAAAATTCAAAGATTTATTTAACACATACACAATCATACACAGCACAGAGTGCAGTGAAATGCTTAATTACCACAGACTGCAGATGGAAAGAAAAATTAAATGGAGAAAAAATAGACATTTTTAAAGAGTAAAATGTAAAAGTAGCAAAAGAAAATGAGAAAGTGGAAAATCAAACGTATAGACAATGTAGAAAACAATAGAGTAGTTGTCATGTTGTCAAACAGACTGTTCTAACTTGTTCCAGCAAGAGTAACAAGATATTTTATTTCATTTTTATAAATCAATAGAGATGTTAACTCACATAAAGGCCCATGAGTTTTGTCTGTGCTATCACAACAAGGCTTACTCTCGTAGAGTTTGAAGTGCAGTTGTTTGGACCTCCTGTGTGGGATAAAAAACAAAACTCCCAAGGTCACAATAGTGGCATTTTAATTACGATCAGCCAGTCATGGAGGTAATTGCTGGTGCCATGTCCTTTGGTACTCTGAGATGTCAGGCTTTACAAAGAAAAGATCTAAAAAGAGAAGCACGCTTCTACACAATAGCTGGAAAGCAGGAGTGCGGCGGTGCTTTCCTCTGTCAGTGGGCTGGTCGGCCTGTTTTGTAAGCACTTCCATCCTGTGAAAGCCCCTGGTAGACCTCCACCTGCTAGCTCACTACTAGTCCGCTGCAAGTTCTCAGAGAGAAGCGAGCCAGCCTCTCCCCCTCATTTCACTGGCGCCAGTGTTCAATGGGCCCTGCACTTTGATTATTTGTGTTAACAGTTAATTTACCACCACAGACACATGTGCCAAAGCTGGCTTCACTTCCTCATGCATCACCAACAAATGTGACTTTTATGAGTTCCTTTTCACAGGGCCACCCCCACCTCTCGGGTAGGTTCTCGCCTCTCGACTCACTCTCCGAACCCTGTATGGACTCCCCACACACTCACCCCCGCCGACACCATCTCCTCACCTCCTCTTACCTCTCCTCGTTCCCTCCTCCCCCATCTCATTTTCCAACCTCCCGCCTCCACTCGCTTATTTCGTTGGTTAAGCCTTAATCTCTTCCACATCTTGCCTGCGAGAGTTATTTCTGGCTCCTCTGTTCCCACTGTTTGCATTATCAGGAATACATTTCATGTCAATTTATTCGTTGGTTAAATACCACAAGAGAGTCACTCTTTGGGAGATTTGAACTGCAGTTAAAAAGAATGCTTATCCCTTCAAAAGAGGGTCCTCTCATCATTTTCTGATGGCTTTTTCCATTTGGATCCAATCTTACAAAAATAACTAAAAAGGGGGAATCAAAAGAAATAACAGTTTCATACTTTAAGCTCACTTACAGACCACAAAAAGTGCACACCTGATTGCAAGAGATTATAAATGGTGCTACCATCCAGACTCCCGGCCAAGGATGCACACTGTACAAAGTAAAGTGTTCCAGCTATTAAGTCAAACCTGAGAGCATGACCTGCACGTTTTCAGTGTACGGTGACACAAAGATATAATCTGCCTTTATGAAAAACCTCTACCCTCAATACCAAGTGGAGCCATAGTCTAGTGGGTAGTGGGAAAGGGAGCTCAGGGGACTTTGTCAATGCCTAGTTAGCTTCGACACTGATACTTACAGACCGGGAAAGAACAGTGCTGAGAGAGCACAAACTAGCCACACACCGATGAGCTCATGCCAGGACTATGCAAGCAGAAGGCCACAGGAGCCATGGAAATATTTGGACATCTATTTTGCTCCCCCGCTTGTCTGTAGTGCAATACAGTGCATCATCTTTTGTGGTTGAGAGACACGTTTTCAAGTGGCCAGAGGCAGAACCTTAAAAGGTTGGTCTTGCATTTTTTTTTTTTTTTTTTTATTGTGTGACTGCATTTTAGCCACTCAGCAGGAGCAAATTGCGACCGCATCCCAACACCGCAGATTCTTCTTCATTAATTCTCCATCCTTGCCATGTAGTCCATCACTGCTTAAGCATTGATTCATGCGCAGTGGTCCATAATAGCACAGCCACTGTGGCGGGCCTGTTTTTAGTCTGACAGAAATGGTCACTGCTAGTATCCTTAAGCAGTGTTATATGTTGTGAAACTGCTCGTGGAAACATGAGAAAATCTTGTGTAATTGCGTTTTGCTTTAACATGAACACACGGGGCCTGGGTCTCTACAGTCAGGCAGCTCTCTGAGCTCACAGAGGTGCCATAAAATATTTCATTTGGGCTATATTTCATCTCTTAAGAGGTTTATGTCTTGGCTTTAAACTAAGAGCAGGTGCATTATAACACTTTATATTAACCCCCTATTTAGCATTTATAAGCAGTATATACATGTTTCATAAATGTAATGGATGGAAATGTTGGTCTATTGGTCGGTCCACCGCTTCAGTCCAGACTGAAACACCTCTACAAGTATTGGATGGATTGCTATTTTGTACAAATGTGCTATATTAATGAAATTACTTTTGTTTATAGCTAGCTAACATTTGCTTGCTAACAGTACTATAGCTTAGCAGCTAAATAGCATTACTTAGAGAGATAAACTCACTAAGATCTGTTACTGATTCAAGTCATTTTTGACCCACTTATGGAAGAGTGTAGTTTAAATGCAACTAATGTCCTTTTATCTCTAGCGCTAGATGATAACGTGTTGAATATTATTTATTAAGATATTATATGCTGCTTATGAATGCTAAATAGGGGGCTTTAAAGTAACCTGCTACTGTGAATTATACTGAAGCCAACCAAATGAAGATATCACTTCTTCAATGAAGAAAAACACACACACAGAAAAGGAGGAAGCCAGATAAAAAGCTTTCATTCGTATTCCTCTCGCATACAAAGGTGAGAGAACGACAAAATCTGTCCTCGGGGAAAGGGTCACAGGGGAATGCTCTCAGAGACACACGGCTGACCAGGCTTCTGCACACAGCTCCGGGATTCCCTCCTCTTCCTTCCCAGTATTGTCTCACATCCTGCAGGGCCCAGCTCTCCTCTCCTCTGTGGCCACCGCTGCCACAATAGCATCAGCGGGCAGTGGGCACCGAGGGGTGACCAGAGGGACACCAGCAGTCAGCCTGACAGGATGTGACACACTTCTCTCAACAATTAATGAGTACAAAAGGAGCGGCTGACACGACATGACAGCTTAGCGTGGCACTTCAGGCCTTAATGGCTCGCTGAGTGGCATCTTCACACCCGGCCATCACACTCGGAAACAAAAATGGCCAATGATGGCAACACGGAAGAGACTTGCTAGAATGTTTTATTCAACAAGAGGTCGCGCTCTTGGAAGAAATGACACGGCAATAGGATGAGAAAATGATGGTAAAACTCATGGTCAGTGGTGGACAGTAGCTGAGTACTGTACATTTACACTAGTGCTGTACTTCAGTACAATTCTGAGGTACTTTACTTGAGTATTTCCATTCTATGCATCAACTTCACTACATTTCAGTAGCAAATATTGTCCTTTATACTCCACTATTCTACATTTTTTTGACAGCTATAATTACAAGAAACTTTACATACAAACAGATTTTACATACAAAATATACAACAAACTACACAACAGTATGTAAAGTAGTTACAGTAGTCACCTTGACCAGCATAACCAGGAATACTGCATACACAGTAATGATAATCCACTATTATAACACTTACATAAGCCATTCTGTTGCCTAAGGAGTTCTGTTACTCTTTTTCTGAATTCCCGAATATCATAAAATAGCAAAGAAAAACAGCACCGCCTTTACTAATTTCAAAGCAAACATAGTTATTTGTCATGGTATTTGTCAGGAAGAAGTCTGAAAAACCCCAGAGATAAAACATTCTGCAAACTAGTATTGATATCCTCGTTCCCCAGTGACTTCTCTGGCCTCAGTAAATGAGCAAAAGAGCTGAATTTCTGCCTCCTCTGGCGTTTGCCGACTGTGAACAGCAGCTTTCTCAATATTAATAATAATATTACCGATGGCACCGCTGAAAAAGAGGGATTAGTGCTTGTACTGCTGAATGAGAAGTCACCGCTTGGCTGGTATACATGTGGGATTTGACTTGACTTTTCTTTAAACACAGCAAATAGGAAGCCAAAAATCTTTTTCATTTAAGAGCAATTAAGTGGATCCCAGAATCACTGGCTCCAGCACGCCGCCGAGGCTTTTTTTTTTTTTTCTCCTGGTTTTATTACCCATTTCCTCTCCCTTGCGCCAGCAGAAGGAATGCTCACTTTTCTCTCACAAAGCCACATTTCCAACGCCAGAATCACACAGGGACCACCATGATTAAGTGCAAGCCAGAGCTTCCCTAAACATGTGAGACATTATAGACCCCCCTCCTCCTCCTCCAAACACTGGAGAAGTGTTGTGTTCCAACATTTATGTGAAGTAATTAAAAACATCCACCAGTAATTTAATAGTTCTCACCAAGCAGAGACATGAAGTCTACACAGTTTTTTCACTCTGTATAAATAACCTGGAATGCAGTGAGTACACAGACAGACGATTTGGTCTTTTTTTTTTTCTTCCTGCTTTTTGCAACATTTTGTAAGAAGCCCTGTTCTGTGTCACTTTGACCAGAGATGAGGTTGTGCAGTTACAAGCGACATGCTGACTTTTAAATTCATGTTCCAGATAGTGAGATCCATATATCATATGCTGACAGCAGATTCAAACCAAAGCGTTTTCTATAACTTGAGACTGTCATTCTGCGAGTCTTGTAGTCTAACATCCGTGAGCATAAAAATGACCTCAAACGCTCGCTGCAGCAGTGTATCCGAATGTGGATGGCTCTGTGAAGTGCATGTCAATAGCCCAGAGAGCCGGCAGTGCAACAGACATGTGTTTCCAATCTGTCTCTTTTCTCACAGCGAGAGAGGAGGCTATTCATTTATCTCACTGTAAATACAGCACTAAAACACTCAGCAGACACACTGTTTTCCAAGCTCCCCCAAAAACTGTTCGTGAGGGTAATTAGCTTAAGCAAACAGTGTTATTTTTACAGATTTATTAAAAATAACACATTTGATCAAATCATCCTCTGCTCCTATATGAAGTTGTTGTCTAAGCAAGCTAAGGTCAACCAGTACTGTCCTATATGGTCAGATTTGTATCTAACAAATCCTGTAAGTTATCTAGGATGTTTGTTAGAGGGTGAACAACAGAAGTCATATTTTGCGCTAAGAAAAATCTAATTTAATTGATAATGGAGGAGATTTTGAGACTTTTTTTAAAAATGTAGCCCCCCCGAAAAGCTCAGATAAACCCACTGTGCACTATGTTCTCTGCACCAAATGGCAGACATCCAGATCTAGGTGCTCCGATATGTTTACCAGCCAGTCGCCAACTGTGTCTATGTCCCTCAGTAGTTGGTGGAGACTATAACAGAGCTAAAAGAGAGTAAATATTAAACACACAACTCCAATGCTAATGTTGCTCCATGTCTGTGGGCTGTGTAAATACAGTTTGCTAACATGTTCACCAGATTAACTTTATAAAGTAATAATATATTAATGTTGTCTTTACAGCTTGTTGCATGGCCACCAAGTGGTCTAAACAGTCCATTAATGCAGGTTTAAGGACAAACTACAGATCACTCAGAATAACTTAGTCAGGCATGTGTTGGGTTTGAATCCGAGAGCACATGCTGGCAAACAGCAATACCAACCGCTTCGGTGGCAACCACTGAAGGACAAGGATGTACATTTACAACTCAGTGCAGTCCATAATATTTAGAACAACAGAGCCCCTGAGTGTCTCAAGGACCAGAATCCTGTAAGGTTGGGGGAGACTTAAGAGCCACTGCAATTTTAAAAAGTGTAACATTCTGACACCACCATCATCCTAGTTAAAATTTGCATCTACATTTTTATTTTAGGGATGTAAGTGATGATATAGGTACTTACTGTGTTGGATTGTTGGTAGCATGATATCGCCTTGTCACAAACATTGCATCTTTGCTGTCTATTTACATTAAGTACCACAATATGTCTCAGAATGTGCAATTGTGCAATCCTATACATTTGTGTCCCACTCTTGTCAAACCTTTCAAGCTAAATCTTTTGTCAAACTCCAAATTGAAGTTATGATAAGGACTTGAACGGTGACAAATGGGGTTTCTCAGAAAGACAGACACATTCTCCCTTTGGTGGCCATAAAGAAGACAAAGCTTTTTACAGTATCAACAGACGCAAGACGTGACCTTTTGGCCCCTCGGGGCAAAAGGTGAGCGCTCTGGGAGCAGAGGCCTGGTTCCAGCAGTCTGCCGGCAGACGAGACGTATGTCCTCCTCACCACATTCCTTCCCATCTTAGATCACTGAACAGCTCCCTCCGGCTTTCTGCCTTCAGTCCCTTCCAACCCAAAGCAATATAACTCCTTATTTTTGCCTGGATGGCACCTTATAAAAACCCCAAAATAAACCGGGCGGTACAAGTGTAATAAGCTCAGTGAGCCTCCAGTGCAGCTTCAGCTGGTGCTTTTGTGCAGGTGCCTGAGTTTGAAATTCAGATTAGTCTGATGGGGCTGGAGGTTAAATAGTCAAGTAAGGATTTTTCAACTTCCATTCAAATGAGACTCTCCAAAAAGTGTAGTCATCACGAGCCAATAAGTCTACTCTGGAAATACATATAGTGAATAAAGGAATAAGCCTGTGTAACCTGGGGCTGATGTCTTTCATATTTGGGGATGACTGTGCTGCTGAATGAACTGGCTGCAACACAAGCCGCTTCTGATTTCACATTCATGACTTCAGAGAGGAGTGGTGGGGGGAAATGAACAAAACAACAAGCAAAGGCAAAGGAGAGTAGAGCTGATGGAAGCTAGGCCCGTATACGGACTGTCACATGTAGAAAGTCAAATCTCATCTTGCTCAGACTGGGGAAGAGCAAGGTCATCCTCCGCAGCAAACACTGACTCATCTCACACCCACACAAATTGAAATAAGAAATCTTGCTTGCATTCAGATATCTAATGGTTTCTTAGTACAAATGCTGCCTTAGTTATCTCTCAATGTGCACAACCTCAAAAGGCCCATAAGGACAGAGTCACAGCCAGCGAAGAGCCTTTGTGACAGTAGCCTACAAACAGCCGAGGCTGTGGTTTCCTACAGCAAGCTGCAAAACACTTTTTCTAAAGAATAATGACAGCATGCACAAATGGAGCCTGGGAGCATCACAGTGGCTTTGCCTATTCAGACAAGTCATGTCCTCTAAACAGAAGCCCCTTCAGAGTCCTGCCAAGGACATACATGAGTGTAGAGCGCCCTCTAGGGGACAGAGATCTGAGTTGATGTGATGTGAGAAGCAGTCAAGTGATAACGGCGCGACCAAGCGCACACGAAAGCTCTCTCAATGCAAATGTATGTGAAAATAGAAAGTTGAAAATGTTGCTTTTGATATTTACATTATGCAGGAATTATTTATTCAAATGTATTCATTCATTACCTCCTATGATTTAAAATCCAAGCATGCTTTCTCTCTGTGCACATGTTGCTTCATTGCTTGTGTAATTTATATTCATATAAAGTAAAACAAAGACAAGATACCTTTGTGGTTTCTATTTATCTTTATGTGAGTCAGCTGTCTTGAGATTACTTGCACAGATAACAGTATGTGTGGGGTTTCTTTCAGGGGGCATTTCTGACTCATCAGCAACGCGGAGCTCTTGCCGTGGCTGCAGTGACAGTGTTGTGGCGCGGGGTCAACGTGGCCGAAAGATGTGCGCGCTCATCCCAGGCCCGAGACAAGACAAGCTGCCCGGAGTCAGGCCGTGCTGCAGCGAGGGAGATATACGGCCCGGGAGGTCAACCAGGTCGAATGTGGAAGCCACCACAGTTCGTCATTTTTAGATGTCACACACAGACACGCTGTCTGTGTAGCCTTGAAGGCTTTTTGAGGACACAAATGTATCCGTTTTGCTTCCTAACAAAAGATGGCCCTGCAGCAACATCCAACATTAAGGCATCCCCAAAAACAGGTCACAATTTCTGGACAGAAGAAACTATTAACTATTAACTGATGGTCCATCTTTTATTGCGGCTGGTCCATCAAATATGAATCCTTCCGAAATAAGTTTGAATAAAGGGAATGTAAAATGCCAGAAATCCCCCACCCCAAATACACTATTAACCCTCCCTCAGACCAAGTGTGGGCCCGGGCCATCACTGGAACAAAGAATGTGGTCTTGCCCAATTTCCCCAGTAAACAAGTACAGCAACTTAATGTTTAGCAATATGCAATTATTTTAAACAGATACACTGAGAAGATTTTGTGATCTACAGTTAATTCCCTTTAAATGCCCATTTGGTTAATTAAACTTTATGAATAATCAAAAAGGGCTGAAAAGCAACAGGTCACATTCGCAGAGGGAACCGTACCCTTGCTTCTCACTGCCACACTGGATATCTACCACCAAACACAGTGCACTGTTCCGACTAAAACAAGAATAATTAGTGCACAACATAACAAGGTTTGGATGAACATCAATCACGAAGAAACAGGCTTGTTCATCTAATAAATATGCCACTAAATGAGAACCGCAGTGTATAATAAATGGCACTTTGATTGAATTATTCTAATGAACACAAGTCACATATCAAATATCTGCAGTGTGGTGTCGCCCAGCAGTTTCATTAACCTGGTTTCCATTACACTGGCCGACAGGGACAGCCAGAGCTTACTCACAACATAATGCATGACTCGTGCTTCCAGCTGCCAACACAAGTCAGCTTGTCAACTAATGCCCTATTGTGGGAAAACTGGTAACTGTAGGTGCAGCTGGGGACTCAAATAAACTTCAACCTTGGAACATTTTGTTGTTTTTTTCGCAGTGATTTTAATTTCAGAAAATCACAAGTTCATACACCTGCCATTTTCACTAGAAGTTAAATGCAAGAGTTTCAGAACAGAACAGGCTTCAACGTCTGTTACATGTCAAAGAGCTGCAGAACAGAAACATATTGGAATTGTGTCAAATACATATATATATATATACATATATATATATATATATATATATATATATACATATAAAATCTTTCTGATCTTGTGACACTACTTTTAGACTACAGCCACAGTTCATTATTCAGTAATCTGCATGATATTTCAATGAACCTGCTATGTTTGACTAACAATTCAAAAATGTGGCTTCGCGTTGACTAGGTATTAGTTACAGAACATGCCTTCATACACACACATCTTGCAGCTTGCTTCAGTGATCAATCATTTGAACATAAAACTATTGGGACTCTGGTACAGCCTCTGCGTGGCGTCATGCTTCCCTCTTCACGCCGGAACACGTCGGACATGAAAGTCATTGTCAAAGTAACTTTATTAAAAGGCGGATAACTGTGGTCTTGTAGTCTTTTAACTATCTATTCAGCGCTTAACTGCAGGGACATTTTCTTGTTGAATGAGCTATGTAAAATAAGAAAGTCCAAACTTGCTCTTGCAGACGATATTGTTGATGTGCGAAGTGAGCCTCTCGATGATTTTACACAATATTTCTAAGAGAGTAAGGTTTAAGACAGAGGGTCGAAACAATCCATTACGATTAAGTGCTGTAGGTTTGTCCTTCTGGTGGTTGTGGAAGCTTCATATTTTCTTTGGACATCATTAGACGCCTTAACTCTTGAAGAACAATTTTAATGCTATAAGAATTCTGCCATTTTGCTAATATTGGTATGCTACGTGAATCCACCTGTGAGAGAAAGAAACAAAAAAAAGAAACGACAAAAACAACAGATCAGTCATAGTGACAGGGGTGCTGATAGTGACTTAGTACACCGACCATGTCGGAGCACCACAAAACCGCAAAACAATGTCCGAGTTCAACAAAACATTTGACATATCACCGATTTGTGATGACACTTACCGTCCCGTTGGAATTATTTATCCCATTCATGTTAATTTTTGTTACAAATCTAACAGTCGGGGCTGCCTCTGGGTATCTGGATCCACATTCCACTTTCAGACTGTATATCCTGTTCTCATAATTGGTCTGAAAAACAAGTAGAGAAATAGAAATGTACATTGGGTACAGTGTCTATATTAGTTGACAGTAAATCTGTCTGTATTGGAAAAACTGCTTACTCTTGCTGGTCCAATGATCATGCCTGTCCACCGTGTGAGAGTCATGTCTTCGTCATCCTCGAGGCCCCAGCTGACTGTGCCGTCACCTTCGCCCTTCTGCCCCTCTTCAAGCTCCTCCAACAAGCGAAAATTGCGTGGAACTTTAACTCCTAAAATTACAAAAAACTGAAATAAGAATTACACAGATTCGTCTTATATTCTATATTTTTTCTCGTAAACAAATCCCTTGAAAAGACCAAAACCAACAATGAATTGATCCTACTAACAAGTATTGTGTGTCAAAGCCTCATATAGCTTATACCACTGTTTGTGGACCTCCATTGTTATCCAAAAACAAACACATCCGAGAGCTATTCTGCTGCACTGGGTGACACGTTCCTTCATTATGATGAACATGGGCACTGTAGTTTATTTTGAGTCAATCCCAAAAACACCGTCCTGCTGCTGTAAATACTCACTAGAGCGCCAAATGTATTAATGTGCGGCTGGAATTAGCTCCCAGCAAATGCACCATTTCCTCCCCTTTGAAAAACTTTTGCTAAAATCTACAAAGTCCAGCTGTTATGAAATCAATGAGCCAGAAGCAAGAAAATACCGCAAGACAGCAAACTAACAGATTGCTGGTTGTGTTTTTTTTCCTGGTATTTGGCAACAATAGAAAGTATAGAAACTGCATAAACAATGAAAATAGTGGACACAGGTCTTTAAAACCAAATGGTTTGAAGGGGCAATGACTAATCATTATCTGCAAATATTTCCGCAAATGTGAGAATTTGCTGCTTTTATTTGTCTTAAATTGTAGTAAACTGAAAATCTTTGGGATTGGACTGTTGCTTGAACAAAACCAGAAACTGAAAAAGGTCAAGATGGAAAACTGATGGTGTACAGTTCACTGACATTTTAAAGACTAAATAATTAATCAATAAATAGAAAAAAACGACTGACAGATGAATCCATGAGTAATAATATCATTAGTTCCAGGCCAGCTGTAAATAGTAGTAACTTGCAGCCCTACAAAAGTTTAAATTGACAGTTTTCCTCTGAAACAGAACTGCAACATCATGATCAAAGGGTTCCGTCACTGTTGGCACGCCAACTGTGCATCACTTTATCAAAACTGATGGAGATACCGACCCGTCTTTCTAATCGCAAGAAAAACAACGCATCCAAAAGAGTAAGTTGAACAAGTGCAAGACAAGACTGTTTGATACAAGAAATGACTCATTAGATTGACGCCCGTGGCCACAGCACATCCTGATCTACCTACTGTGGAACTGCATCTAATTTGATACCTTGTTCACGAGACATTTATTACAGATATCGGATGCTGCTGAACGTAGAGTTTAATTTAAAAAAATCTGCACTCTCGACAGCCGTTTGGAAACATTCATGAGATCTGGAGAACATGGGCCTGTACTTCTGATTTTTAACAAATGATTCAGGGCAACATCCACTCATCTTAGGACCGATGTAACAGCTGACTTGATAATAACACCATTCAAGACTTGTCAAGCAAAGTGTTTGGCTGGCAGGGAAATGTTCTCAGAAGACGGTTCAGACGTTGACACTGCACGCAGCCTGACAGGCACTCTCGGAGGTGTAAATGATGAACCACTTACAGCTTGTGAGAGGAGGAGTGGTGGAGGTTGAGGGGACAGCACTTAAGTAACAACTACTGTTATTCATAATTATAATCCTGGGAAAGTGAAAAAAGCATGGCCCCTTGACCAATGCAGAAGACAGTGACACTGAAAACGTTCACATTTTCCATCCAATCCTTAATTTCACCTACTCCGGGTCTCAGACACCATTCATCACAGTCAGCCTTCACAAATCAATATTTCACATCTGGTGTGCAGTGGCCACAATAAGGATTGACTCATGTGGCACACGAGCATTCCCATTTTCTTAAAAGGCATTTGCTTATAAAGAAGTTGTTTAAGATTTCGGTCCTTTATCAACATGGTAACTGGTGAAGATTGACACCAACATTATGAGCTAATTTTAACTCACAACCAGCGTTACTGGTTTAGGCGTATCAGCTGCTAAGTAACAAGAGACTGCAGAACACATATGCTAAAGATACATGGGCTGCAACTAACAGTTATTAACATAATACATTAATCTTCTGATTATTTTCTTATTTAAATCAATTAACCATTTAGCCTTTTGGTTCCAAAACTCAAATATAAATCAGTTTACTGGGATTTAAGAAAGTAAAAGCAGCAAACCCTCCCATTTGAGAAGTTGGAACAGTCAAATATTCTGCGTTTTTTCTTGAAAAATGATTTGTGCGATTAGTTGACAAAACATTTGCCCATTCATTTTCATTGACAAAGAAAATTTCAGCAAATACAAGACAACAATAATTACATTTACAGTTAAGTTTACTCTTATTTGCTGTGTTGTTTTTCAACTGTAAAATGTGGACACATCTCTTGAAAATAAATTAATAAAAAAAAACTTATTCCTTTACAAATATAGGTCCATATATTCTTATCAGACTTTTTAAACTTGCAAATATCGGTACTGGGTTAAAAACCAATTGAGTTCTAATAAAGAAAAGTACAATGTCAGTATAATGCCAAGTAGCTGCACCTTTCGAGGAAATAAATACCTCATAAAAACGAGTAGCTTTTACTTTAATCGATGCATATAAAAAAAGAAGAAAATCAGTGTTACTATATTTCAAGAACTGTTTAACTCATGTAATCTATGGCAATAGTATCTTAAACCTTGCTAGTTAAAAAAATGAATCAGCAGGTCGCACCAACTAGTCTCAAAGTAGTTTCGATAATAAAGTTACTTCCTTGTTTCTCCACTTTGTAATCACATCCCCGTTGGGTGCGGTTTAACTGAAACCGAAGAAAATTATTTAAAAACTTTGTTTGCATTTCAGTTTTATCAATGTTGTTTAGTTTCTGTAATTTAAATAGTTTATTTTGCAAGTTTGAGGAACCACGCTTCCTGCTGAACGTTAAAGCAGGCGTGGGCTGCGACTATTTGCTGAAACGAAGAGTGCCAACTACAATGTTTCAACAGTCTGGCGTGTTTCTACACTCCCCCACCCTACAATGGCCAACATATACCTTATGTAGAGACACTGGATATTTCCCATGTCTAACCCTAGTATTAAAGAGTATAAATCCTGTTAAAATCTGACAATAACGTTAGCAAATGACGTGCTAATGACAGCCGTAGGGGCACTGGCCACTGCATTGTGCGGTGTTTCACAGAGACGCTATCAACATCCTCAGAATGTATTTGTCGCTGTAAATTACTTAACTAAGTTTAATGCACATCAAAGCATGGCAAATACACGTGTCTGCGCAGTCAATAAAAATAAAAGTACGTTTATTCCGACCAAGTGACTAGCTAGCTCGGACAAGACGGAATCGACACTAGCTGCCGTGCGGCGTTGGAATATTCTAGTCGCCAAGTTAGCTAAACTAGCTAGTACTGTCTGCGGTTGTTTACAAACATCTTAATAAATGAAACGTATAGCCATATCAAACGTTTATATCGCATTATTCTGGTTATTTGGGCTCTCTTTGTAACACATAAAGTAAATACTAACGCTTATTTCTGACACCGTGAGCTATTTCAGCTAACCCACGGGCAGAGCTATTCACTCGCTTAAACTAGATTAGCCAACACAGTAGCACCACGAGATAGGCGGCTCCCGTGCAGCTCACTGCTTTAACGAGAGCAGATATTTACGAATACGTTACAGTTCAGAGCATTTTAAGCGAGCGAATGGCCACGGTTGCTGGCTGAGCAGACAACCGCGGCCCAGGCTTCGCTGTAGATGTTAGTTTGAAGGCACACAAACCTGAGGAGGCCGCCATCTTCTTCAGCCGAGTCCAGAAGCACACAGAACTGTGACATCACAGCGGGTTAAACCGACGGCGACATCACGTCGGCGGATCGCTGCACTGCAAGCTGTACTGTTCACACTCAACTCTGGTGGTTTTCACGCAGTTTACTGCTCACTGTCAGTGTAGTCCGAGAGCAAGCACACCGTGGCAACTTGAACTGACTTTTGGCAACTTGAAAACACTGATTGTTTCACATAGATTTCCATTTCGGTAGCTTTAAAGTCAAGAAGCATGCTATTTTTATGATACAAATTAATAATCCGCTTTTTACATCACTTTATCGAAGCTATATGACTCTTAGCTGTCTTTTATTTGCTGAGACCATTCCATTAGATCGAGATTAAGGCTGGCATGTTTAAGGTTTAAACTTTTCCATTACTACGCGTGTAGTTAAGCAGGTGCACCACTATGTGGTGGACGCACTTCCAATAAAGGCTGAACACTGTAGTGGCCTTTGAAGTATAACCGGAAGCAATTGTGAAACTGTGAAACAGATATTGGACAACAAATTCACTTATAGTGATTAAAAATCAGAAAAGAGACATGAGATATTATAAACAAAAGGTAAACCAAAGGTGTTGTAAAAATGAAATAGGTAGTAACAAGGAAACTGAAGTCACAACAAACAAACTAGGTGTCAAATTAGTTAGCTATAGAAAGAGAGGCTTTGCTTGTGGCCAACAAGCCAAAACGCTTTTAAAATCACATGCACATAACATAATTACAAGAATACTTACAGATAACGTTCATGGTTAATTTTGAGGGGGGTAAATAAAGGGTGTGCATATTTGCTTGATCCCAAATTAGACAAAATGGTGGTAACTGAAACTGCCACATGGAACTTTGCAAGTTGTAGTTGCTATAGCAACAGAATGTTCCAAAGAAACCAACTGCTGGTGACAGAATACAACTTTTGGAATCTCTACTAGAATTTTAGAGCAAATTTTGGGAGTTTGAACAAACAGCATGAAAGACGGAGCCCCCAGAGGGTCTGGCAGATTTAAAGAGGTTCATTCAGATTTTGAAACGGTAGATGATGAGATGCCTGCAACCCAGTGACTTTGTGAAATATAACGGGATGAGTTGCGTAACCGTGAGGCAAGCCTGCAGGATATCAACATATATAAGCCTCTTATTCTCATCTTAAACTCTAAAACCTCACTGACCGCCTCTGGTTTATCAGTACAACACTCACGTCACTGCAACCCTCAAACATACGGCACAAGTTCTTGTGGAAAACCCAAAGTTTCCAAATATGATTGCTGAATTATGTGGTAACGTGCATAAAATGACATGTAGAATAAAATTCCATTTGATAAAATGGGGCTGCACCAAGTGCCCAACATCATATAGCTTCATTGTTGGAACAACCTGGTGCAGAACACAGTACATTGTTAATATGATACTGCCAGAGAGAGTAGATGTATTCGATTTCAACAATCTTTAAGATATTCAGGGGAAATATATAACAGGGAAAATGGAATTGGATTGAAAAAAAAACCACAAAAAAAATTTTCAACATTTTATTTTCTCTCTACTAAACAAGTACTATACGCCAGCTACAAGGACAATTCAACTCTGTGGAACAAATAAGTACTGTTTTTTTTAAATCTGATACAAAAAGGAACAGACTCAACTTTGCTTCAAGAAATCCCCCAAAAAACAACGAGAAAAACTCTTTCATTTCAATGTGACAGAGCGTTTCACCATAACAGCACAAAAATACCAAGCGCATTACTTGAAAACAGGTAAACAAATGAAACAAGCACTTTTAAATATGAACTCTTTAAATTTCCATTATGCGTTTTGTTTTCTACTTTTTTTTATTTTTATCACAACAGGACAACAAAAGGTTGAATGACTCATGTGGTACTTTTGAGTCACGTCTCTTAATCCCAGGCTATTCAAACATCTCATACACCCAGAAAACATATGGTGGTTCAATTATACAAAACTTTACAACACAAGAGAAATAGGTCGACACAGGGAGGGTTTTAAAGTTAAGGACTGTACATAATTGCAGGGTGTGCCTTAGGCGAGGAGACGAACAGTCTTTCCAGTGACCGTCAAGTAATCCTCGTCAGCCAGGGCTCGGAGCGCCTCGTCAAACAGCTCCTTAGTGATCGCCTGAAAACAAAGTGACAAAGAAGGAAGTTATAACAGGAAGGTGGTGTTGATTAAAAAATAAATAAAAAACATGTAGAAAAAGTTAAATGCTTTCAGAGCTTTTCTTTACTTTAACTGAATTAAAGCCAAATTAGAAGCAAGGAGCACACCGTCCTCACCGCATTGAATTTGTAATATCTCAGGAGTTAAAAATGAAATGCGGTAACATTTTTCTGAATTGATATTAAAAAAAAAGAAGTACAATGAAAGGCAAAATACAATATTTACAGTTTCAGACTGTCCTCTGAGGTCATCAAGCAGCTGCTGGTACTTCATGGCGGGTGTCTTTCCCTTGGCCTGGATCACCTTCTTCAGGGCTTGGGCGATGTCTTCCTTACGCTTGCGGGCAGTGGCACTCATACCTGGAGTCACAAATAAATACACTCAAATACACTGGCTGCGACAATAAAAAAAAGCCCAAGGCAATATCCCAGAAACCCAAAGGTGACGTCTTTATCGTTTATTTTGGTCGTCCAGCAGTCCAAAACCCAAATATAAAATCCGTTTTCTATCACATAGGACGAAGCAAAGCAG
Organism: Nannoperca australis; assembly: GCA_036023655.1. Classification (NCBI taxonomy): domain Eukaryota; kingdom Metazoa; phylum Chordata; class Actinopteri; order Centrarchiformes; family Percichthyidae; genus Nannoperca; species Nannoperca australis. The sequence goes on from JAVQJD010079880.1 coordinate 19,846, forward strand.
CCGATTTGTGAATCTGATGCATCCAAACCAAGCGGTTAATATTCACGAGGAGCTGTGTTGCGTACCTGTTGTGAGAATAGAGATGTCAACAAATCCTGTTCTGGGGTCAGTGGCCGACTGTTTGAGGGCCTCTCTGTGGAGCCGCTTGGCCTCCTCCACGTCGATGGTCTCCACCTTGTCAGAGAAGCGCACCTTGGCGTGGGCCTCTGCCAAGCGGATCAGGGCCTCCAGCTGTCTGGGGTAGGCGGACACCATCCCCCGACCACTGCCTATCTTCCTCATGTCCACATAAGCCTGAGGACCAACACGCGTGAGGTCAGTTGAAGGCCGACGTCAAATTAAGACATCGCACGGCCGTTAACATTTAAAAAGGCCGGCGAGCGTGTCATTCAACGTGATGTACATGCACTGGGGGAATTGTTGAAGGAAACACACCTCAATCAGGGCCTGGCTGGCCTCCTCATTCAGCCTCGGATTAATGTACGTTCGTGCATATGCAATGTAGTCCCTCAACACAGCCATGTCAAGGTACTCCTCCTCCATCTGCTCCTCGCTCTGGTAGTATAGCGACACCAGGTGGTGGGCCAGCCTGCGGTCGTAAGCCTCATCTTGGGGATCCAGCATCAGGAAGATGAGGTCGAATCTGAGGGCGCATGTGACGCAGTGTTAAAAACAGGTCACGTGACAACGGAGAAACTACATCACAAAGACATAGGAATGACAAAGGATGATATTAGGTTGGATGCCAAGTAGTAGCAAGTCCGGTTGGTCTTTATCAATGTTGTTTTTCTGGGTTTGATATATCACAAGTGCACTTAAACATGTTTGTATTGAGCGGTTTGCTTCATTTAAAAACATGTATGATTCAGCTGTGGCTCAGTTTCACAATTAATAAAGGATGTGTTACACAAGGATCTGGATCTAGATTAGAGTCGATGCCTTCCGAGACAATGTCAATAATACCAGACCAAAAGGGTTTTGAGACCGTGATGTGCACAGATGATGTGAGGATCTCACAGTGCCTTCAAAAGCCACATTGTGCCAAAGTGCTGTTTGCAGGACCTCTTTTATAGCCGATAAACACGGCCAACGTGCAAAATTAAAACTTACAGCAACGTTTGAACTGTGATCAAGTTAGTAAAAGTCATTTGCCGTCAGGTGTTTCAGTGTGATCGCGCTGACGCATGGTGTTCACCTGGACAGCAGCGTGTGAGGCAGCTGGATGTTCTCAATCGTGGTCTTTTTGGGGTTCCACTGAGATTCAACAGGGTTAGCAGCAGCCAACACGGCGGTGCGGGCGTTCAGCTGGCAAATAATTCCAGCCTGCAGGAAAAAAAATTAAATAAAATCATCAACAAATTTGTTTTTGAAACTAAACACAAACACGTTCGAGTTTTCAGTCTTGCATGCTCCTAATCCAGGTTTAAAATTGGCCAACGTACCTTGGCAATGGAGAGGGTCTGCTGCTCCATGACCTCGTGCAGCACCGAGCGCGTGCTGTCGCTCATCTTGTCGAACTCGTCGATGCAGCAGATGCCGTTGTCGCTCAACACCAGAGCTCCGGTCTGCAGGACCAGCTGCCTGGTCTCCGGGTCCTTCATCACGTAGGCGGTGAGCCCCACAGCGCTGGAGCCCTTCCCCGACGTGTACTGGCCGCGGGGCACCAGGTTGAAGACGTACTGCAGCAGCTGGGACTTGCTGGTGCCGGGGTCTCCGCAGAGCAGGATGTTCACCTCCGCGCGGAAGTTGCCGCGGCCGGTCTGACTGAAGTCCTTACGAGTGCCGCCAAACAGCTGCAGCAAAATGCCCTGAAACCAACGTGGAGGGAATAAATACTGATGAAAAGTTTCTGTCAACAACAACAATTCTACATCACGTTTCTATTTAGAAGCATCATTGAATCTAGAGTTGGGATATATAGGTATAATATCAATACTGGGATTAGAACAGACTGGGATTTTGCTTATCATAATATAATTGATTAATGTAATGTAACGTTATCTTTTTCCATCTTTTAGAGGCTGCAGAACATTTGCCCAAACTTATTTGATTATTCCAAACAAGTAAAGTGAACAAAAAGACCCTTTTCAGAGATTTGGACTTGTCAAAGTAGGAAAATTCCCGGTGAAACTAAGCATTAAGACATGTTTCTCCATTTTCATTTCATCCTATTTCTTCTTTTTGTCTTGTGGATATGTTTTCTTTTTGTGTCCTCACTTGTATGGTACATGCTCTAATGAACGCATCAGCACTTTCATTCGTTTTTTTTTTTTTGTTCTTTTAAAAGAAGGGGAGGGGCAGCCTTTTTCAAACTTTGTTTTGGGGAAATGAACAAATTGAACACCCTAAATAATGTCAAATTATAGATAAAAGGTTTTAAACTCCTCTTTAAATGCCAGGTGAAATCAGTCCACTTTTATTTCCACCCAGTGAAGTCTAATATGGCAGACTAAAAAGGGGTTTAATATACTTCCTCTCCCTGCTCTGCCTCCGAAGAACTTTTCTGTGACCATTAAAATCATATTTAATTCTGTCAGACTGCACAGCTCAGATTGAAGGGATACTGTACTCATGTTAACACCTTTAGGGTCATTATCTTACATTTGACTTGCACCTGTGTTTTTCCTGCTATAATCTATCAAAGTATATGCTGTGCCAGTAAGGGCCCTAGATTTCTGTTGGCTTTTCTTAAACGGAATAACCAGAATGTCATTGGCAAACCAGTGCGACAGTTTGTGCAGTTAACTTAAGCGAGTACTCTCATCACTTGTCCCTTGTACAGGAAAACATTCTGGCTTGCATCCTACTTTGGCTTGCATCCACTCACACACACCTTTTTGATGTCCTCGTGCTCATAGATACTTGGCGCGAGGGCGGAGGAGAGGCGTTCGTAGACGTCTGGCTTGGCTGCCAGTTCCTTCAGCGTCTGCACTCGATCTTCAGTGAAGAGCTTCTGTTCGGCTTCCTCGTTCAAGCCGTGCAGGCGCTTCTCGTCCGTCTTACGGAAGTGGATGACGTCGATGTGAGTCTTGTAGACCGACTTCACGTTGCTCTGAAACGGGTTGACGCGCATGGGGACTGCTCTGTAGATACCTGCAGGGGCAGTGGGGAAGCTGTTAGGGTGTCTATTAATGAGCACAAGACTGATCTTTGTAAGAGCTCCAGAGGAGATTAGTGTAAGAGGATTGACAAAACACAGATTGTGAACTTTCATAATTGATTAATCACTTAAGGAAAAACAACCCTTTCTCGAATGTGAGAAAAATGTTTTATGTTTTATATCATTGTAAAATTCATCATTAAAAATGAATGCGCTATTGTAACTGTTGTAATAATCAATTGTAATTCTTGAAGTATTATCTAGTTCCAGCTTCTCATGTGTGAGGATTTGCTGCTTTAAAAATCACAGAATATCAAATAATGAAAAAAAGCAATCTGAAGACATTACATACAGCTCTGGAAAACTGTTTTCACATTTTATAGAATGATTAATTAAAACAAAACAGGCCGAATGATCAATGAAAACACTAGGTCATTGCAGCCCTAGTAGTAGACATTCAGGAAATCTTACCGGTGATGTTAATGCGGTCTCCTGGCTGCACTTTATCAACCAGGTCATTGTGAGCATAGACAATAGTTGTGTGAGGCGTCTGACCAGCAGGCATGTCTTCAGGAGACTCTTGAATTTTGATCTGTTACGCAACGAGATCAATAAATGAACAGATGTCATAACCTCAACAGCAAAACATCACTAATTACCACTTTACATATTCTGACATCAGGCGTCGTTCACTCTGCCCCATTACCAACCCCTCAACCCCACTGAACTCTCACCATCTGTTTGTCTGAGAAGACCGAGCGATTGTGAACAAGCGCCAGGCTGTGGGTGGTGTTGCAGTGGCGACACACAGCCGGCTCGGCGATGCGCCCGCGATCCACCTCCACACGGGTGCTGTAGGCGCACACCTGGCACTGGAAGAAAGCCTCCTGCATCTCGGGGATAAGCTGGGAGGTGCGGATCACCATGCCGCTGATAGTGATCAGCTGATCGATGTCTGTGGGGTCAAAACAGAAGCTTTAGCCTGAAGCCGATACCCCACATTTTACCAAAAGCAAGGAACCATATTCACAAAGATCCCACGCTAATTATGCAATGGAATATCTTGGTAAGGTAGTCCCAATTAGTGTGATTTCATTTTGTACACATATGGTGACATGGGCAGGATTAATCCACACACCATCTGGGTTCAGGCTCCTCATGTTTCTGGTTTTCAAGGCGTTGTAGGGGCGGACTTGAATCTGGTACTCCAGGATAGAGTCAGGGAAACGCTCAAAGAAAAGCTCGTTGACTGCCATGTCGAAGGTTGGGATGACTTCCTGCAGCGGGAACCAATTACACACTCATTAGCATCAATAGGCTGTAAAACAGCCACAGGAGAAATAAAGTCTAATTAAAACTTTAACAACGGGACAAAAGATGCTCAAAGCATCCTGTAGATCAAGTGTGACAACAATAATCCCAACAGTCAATTCACACTGCATTCAGGACTAAGTAGCGTGATCATGAATTCTTGTATAGTGAGAAGAGTAGACATAACGAGCCTAGACCTTTTCTGTCATTTGTATAATAAATGATATATAATTGTGCAGCTGTTTAAGCACTTGAGTACAATTCTGGTCAGTTTTTATCATTTATTTTAACATAAAGACCAAAATAAAGTGATTAATCACCTCAATTTAAGAGTGTAGCAAAACCGTATGCAGCCATGAGGTAATGAAAATAAATTATTATTATTATTATGTATGGGATATTACCTGTGGGTAGCAGATGAGCTGCCTGTAAATATCAGCATCAAAGGACTGCACGTGCAGACAATTCACATTCAGCACTGGATCACCGACAACACTGATCTGAGAGACAAAAGAGAAATATTATATTTAATTCTGTGATGTTTAGGTTTCAAATCATTATTTCTCCCCTCTTATTTCGTGTATGATAAAGGCAAAAATGGCCAGAAAATACATTGGAATGAAACAAATTTACAAAATATTATTTAGCGCGAGTCTGATTTAAACGAAAGTCTAGATCAGCCTAACTCAGAGCAGATAAACAGATTAATAAACACACTACCTCTTCCAGCTTCTGCATGTATAAAGGCTCGTTCAGGTCCAGTCCAGCGTTCTCGTCTTCGGTGGAGGTTGGGTCAATGAACCTCTGCAAGAACCTCTGAAAGCAAAGTGACGCAAAGCATGCAAACGGTTAATTCTTCTGCACTAAGAATCGGGGAAATCGCAGAATAGCTGAAATGTAACATTTCATACCTGAAACTTCTCCTTGCAGGTCCCAACATTGACATCAGTGCCCCAGATCACCAGTCTCTGGCCTGCGTTAGGCTCACTGGCTACGGCCGCCGCTCCGTCTGTACTTGGCTGCCAAACAACGTGAAAAGTGTTGACTACTGCGGTTTTAAGTTTGTCATCCTTGGCTCAAGTAATAAACACAATCTTAATATTTCTCTGAATGTTTCTCCACTGACCGGCTCAGAGTGGAGATCGACTTGTGGAGCCTTTCTCACTGACCCCAGATCAGGACGCTGTCTTGCTGGGGTGCCGCGCACGCTACTGCGTGGGGTCCCCTCAACCCTGGAGCTGGGGGTCCCGTACATAAGAGGGGAGCTCATGTCCACTTCAGTGGGTAGGACTGGTGAAAAAGAGACACTTTGTTTTTAACCACGCTGGAGTCACTCACACTCAAGTGTGTCACAACAAAAGAACATTAAAACTCTCCTGCATTTCCATTGGATGAGGCTAAAACTAACCAAAACAACTTTGCGTGTTGGTACCTGAAGGACGTGGGCTGGAGAGCAGAGAAGTGTCCTGAGGTGCTGCTGGACTAAGCATGTCGGTGGCCGGGGAGGTGGGCATCGGCATCAGGTCCCCGGTGGAGGAGTCCTGGCCTCTGCGCCGCTGAGAGGGAGGCGAGGTGGGGTCCTCACTGCTGGCTGAGGATACACGAGATACAAAGACAAGTAAAAACAGTGCACATGAAAAACACACACACACACACACCATCACAATCATCTCACAGCAGCAACAAAATGAACGTACGTGTGGGCGTGTTGGTGTTCCTTCCACGTTTGCGGCCACCAGGAGTCGATGTTGGGGAAGACATTGTTGCTGGAATATCTAAAAGATCAAGAAGAAAAGGCTTGAATGTGCTTGTTCTCTGTTGGGAGACCAAGGAGGACGAGGAGTTTGTGTTTTGTGGAGACAACATTTTAAAAGGCGATTTCCAAAGAGTTTTAAGAATGTTTTCCTGCCCTCCATGTTGTTTTGTTTACTAGGTTATTGTTATTTTTTGTTTAGATTACTGGACTCAGCCCTGCAGGGCCTGCTTGTAGATGAAAAGAGCTACATTGAATTTTTGTTTTTGTCCTTACTAACCTTTTTTGTGGCTTAATGTTTGTTTAGTTCCACTTTCCTACAACAATACTTGCTAAATGTAATCTTCTAAGTGATGCCAAGATCAGAAATGTTTGATATAACTTTCTAAATTATTCAGAAAGTACCTAAAGACTCTGATGCTAAAGTGTCAAAGTGTGGATAATCCTTGAGTGCCCAATATATATATAAATTCCTCAATTGATGCTGATAAGAGGCTGTATGCTTTGATACCAATTGTTACAAAAATTACAGTTTACTAATACTATAGTTGAATATTTGTCATTGTTAAATGTACTTTTACCCAGTAGCCTACATTTATCTGGCTCCTCTAGTCACTCTGCAGATTTACACTTAACATGCACAGCAAACCAACTCAAAATATTAAATACAGATTAAACTACACGGGTAAAATGAAATATACTTGAGAATAACAGCTTAATATACTCGAGCACACTTCTTTATGTTTGTGTTTTTGCTCCTTTCCTTGATTTAATTGGGCCAGTTAACCATATATTTTCCACCATCTGACATGTGGCTGCAGAGGAAACAATAAGCTGAACGTTGCGTCCACTATTTGACCTGAATTAACACTTAAAACGTGCGCACGGAAATAAAATAACATGTCGATGCGCAAACAAACAGACATGCTATAACAGAAACTGTGATTCCAGCAAGTCAATCAATAACTGAATGAGAAATAAGTTCATTAGAAGAACTCTAACCATACCTCCACTTGTGTGTACGTCCGAGTGTTATAGATCTGGCGCGAAACTGCGAGTGACGTTATTTTCGCGGGGAACTTTGGACCAATAGCAGGCCGGGATCATCGATTTCCTTCCGGCCGATTCCTTCACTGCAGAGGGGGGTTCACCTTGAGTTTAGCTCACTTCGACTTTAATTAAACACAAAGAAAAGTCTCAAATAAATTGAATCATTTTAAAAAGAGATAAAGCTACACGTCTTTCTCTATATTATATTCACAATACGATCAGCGTTTCCTGCGCGTGGTCTTGTGCTCATTGACACCCTGAGCTGATTTGGTTTGATCGAACATTAGATTGACTTTTTTCTGCCTTTTCTTTATTGAAACAGTTCACAATACAAAAATACGAAGGAAACATTTTTTATAAATCGCAGCAAGACGTGCAATACTTGAAAATATACAACTGAGACTGGGACATTAAAAATTACATATAAATATCAACAAACAAGCGAATAATAAATACATAAATACGTTTTAATCTTGCATTACAAAAAACCTATAGGCTAACATTTATTTTTGTAGTGCATATAACTTAAATAATATGTTAATACTATTAAAATATAATGGAAAAAGACGCAGAGTGTAATAAAATTACATTTTGAAGGTTTTGGATAATTTTCCTGAGGTGTGAGGTATTTGGTTTGAGGAGAAAAATATATTATATGAAAAACTATTTTCGACTAATGAGTTTGAAACTTGCCAGGAAGGCACATATTTGATGGAACCAGAAATAAAATAAAAAACATCCAGTTTTATATCAGTTATGTAGAGAAATGTCTCTCCAGAAGTGGTCAGAATAGAGACATTTTAAACAGTCTCTTTGCCTCTTGGTTGCAACATAAGCACTATTTACCAACACCTGTATTATCCTAATGATGCACTTACTTTATTTGCTGCTAAAAGTCTATGAGACACGAAGCATTTTTACTCGTTAACGTGTAAGACTTTACCTTGCATGTACGTTCATTGACCACCATGTGGCGCAGTTCCTGTGTCAAAGAAGGGCTTTTTTACAGAGGAAAAATACAGCACACTTGCTCGGGGGGAAAACATGGGGGCGTTTTTAAGAATTGTGAGTACGTGCGTTTTTTTGTTGGGGGGGTGGGGGTGGTATTATTGTCACACTTGAGTGCAATAAAATCAACAGGTGCCAATTAAAGAGTGAATTTACTCTCTTTTATAGTTTTTAAGATAATTAACTAATGTGTTATCTATCTATCTATCTATCTATCTATCTATCTATCTATCTATCTATCTATCTATCTATCTACCATCAATGAATATAGCCTTTCCAGACACTTCATCATCATAAATTAGCATTACATAAACTGTAAATAGGACACAGTAAAAGTGTGTCCTAGTGTAAACTTGTATTCTTAGTTTTGTTGCTTGTCCAGTTTTGAATCCTTCTGTAAATGTGTTCCCTGTATTTAAGTAAATTGAGAGCTGCCACAGCAAGAACATCTGTCAAATTCCCTACATGTGTTAGGGGTTGTAAGAAATGATTATGTTTATAATTTCCAAAGATCCCAAAGATGCTCAATCAACTATCTTAAATAGTCGACTGAATAACGGATTAAAACGCACCATGTCCTGGCCACAACAATATCCTGACGACCAATTAATTACTTGTTTCAGCTCTAATGTCAACACACTTGTCCAATAAAGTTGATTCAAAAAAATATTTTATATATCTATAAATACATTCAATACAGTACATTTCTTCTCATATGGAGGCTCAGATGTCCTCACAACGTGCATCAGCATGATGGTACTTGCCATTTTGAGTTATGAATGTAATGAGAGCCTATAAAAAGGGGAATGTTGTCTTTGTTTTTTGGTGGTTTTCCCTCCACAGCAACACTTTTACCACATGCTATTTTGTACAGTGGACCACTGGATGTTTATAGGCCTGGCGACAGATGACAAGTAAAAATTTATAATTTAAGAACCTCAAAAAGGTAAATAAGAAAACAGAAAACTTGAATTGCTAAAATAACAAAATCTTAAGTCTAAGCTGAATGTATGGTCCCACCGAACTCTTAGCTCATTGTAATTGTGTAATTGTTAGAGCAAATCTAGTAGATAATGTATATTGTATATTAGTAAATTTACTTTGTACATACTGTTCTGTATATTTGACAACTTCTTAGACCAGTGGTGGAAAGTAACTAAGTTGTAAGTAACTGTACTTGTTAGGATTTAGTATTTTACAAACAAAACACGTGATCCGTTTATAAAATTTGATGTACTGTTAGAGATTAAACTACCAAACAGTAAATAAAGTAATTACAATGAGCTTCACCTCACTGCCTTCAGCATTTAAGTGCCGCTTACATGTTAATGTAATAGTTATCCAATAATATAATAACGCAGTGTATTGTAACGCACAGGGAACATCCTGCATAATAAGTACTTTTGCTTTTGGTACTTTAAGAATGTTTTGCTGATAATAATTTTACTTTGTACTTTCAATTTTGGAGTGCAGGACTTTTTTTTGTGCTGGGGTATTTGTACAGACATGACAGGCAAATTAAACTTAATCCCAAACACCCAGAGCCTGGAGCATGTAAACAACTCTGAATCATTCATACAACCGTAGTAAAAAGTGGGTGGCATGCGCAACACGCCCCTCGCTTCTCAAATGGGAAGTTAACGGACACCACGTGACCTCCGATTTGAGTTGAATGGCTCGTGAAAGGGCGGTGCGTGTGACGTCAGCGGGGAAACGATACAAAACACTTCGCGAAAGTACAGATGCCTCAGAGAAGTGACAAGAAGTGTTTCTGTGCTGTCAGTGACACGACCCCGACAGTCCACACCCAGGGATAAAAAGCCAAAGCAGATTTGAAAGAAGAAGAAGAAGAAGAAAAAAAAAAACAAAGGGATATAGTCGCCTGCAAAGAAAGTGAAGCCGCTGCAGCGTTATTGAGCGTAGAGAGCTGTCACACCTGTGGGTTACTTTTTAATACGTTTATTTCGGTCTTAAACCACGTGGAGAAGTCACCAGGGTTCATGTGTGACAAATACAGCCTGGACTTCCACTGCGTGTCTCCACAATGCAACATGAGTTGGGCGATGGAGCCTGCTAACTTCTACGAGAGCGTCAAGCTGGGCGGCCCGCAGCAGGGGGTCTGCAAGCCGGGCAGCAGGAGCGACGGCGGCGCGGGCGAGGACGGCACCATGGTGGAGCTGAGCACCGCCCCTGCCATGTACGACGACGAGAGCGCCATCGACTTCAGCCAGTACATCGAGTCCATGACAGCCGTGCCAAACCTGGAGCTGTGCAACGACGAGCTCTTCCTCGACCTGTTCAACACTGTGAAGCAAGAGAAGGCGGATTTCTACAACATGCAGCCCGGCGGCATGCAGCAGCTGCCAGCCACATACACGGCGGAGAGGAAGGGGGACATCCCCATGGATAAGGGGGCGTTCAGCGCGCCCATCAAGCAGGAGTCCGACTGGAGTGACAGCGACATGTCTTCGTCCCTGCCTTCCCAAATCGAGTCCTGCGCCCAGACCTCCGTCAGCCTCCCCACGGGGCAGCCGACTCCCCCCACCACCCCGGAGCCTGCCTCCAACGTCAGCTCGGCCAAATCCTCCCCGCGGAAGATCGGCAGGGAAAAGGGGAAGAAGGCGGTGGACAGGTACAGCATGGAGTACCGACAGAGGCGAGAGAGAAATAACATTGCAGTGAGGAAAAGCAGGGACAAAGCCAAGATGCGCAACCTGGAGATGCAAGAGAAGCTCATGGAACTGGGCTCCGAAAACGACCGGCTTCATAAAACTATCGAGCAGCTAACCAGAGAGCTCACCGGGCTGCGAGATTTCTTCAAGCAGATGCCCAACTCCTCCTTTGCGGGCTCCTCGAGTGCAGAGAGCCGGTGACAAATTCACTATCCTATGAACTGAGCTTTTAGGAGACATACCTCAACAGACATTTCGTTTTTTTACCATCTGTACCAGATGTATTTTAAGCTTACCATAATGGCACTGGAAAATATATGATGTTGCTGCCATATTTTTTGTGGGATTTTCTGTATTAAATTATTTTACCACTGCATTTACATGTTATACCTGATATGGTACATGTTTTATAATTCCAAACTTTGTATAAGAGCCAGAGCATGATCTTTTATATAGTTTGTATGAAACCTTGAAAACATTTTGTTTATGGAATCTATAATAAAATTGCTGAAAAGATGCAGAAACATCCTGGTCTGTGAGTAGTCTTTTGCATATAGTGGTTAATGTATGTTTGAGGGAACAGCTTTAGTATGTTCTCACAAGATGTCAGAAAGTACAACAGGAAGTAGGAAGTAAAGTCAGCAAAAATACAACTTTTATTGACACAGAGACAGTAATCTTGAATACAGAGGTAGATGAGGGGAGGGGGGGGGCGGTGTTAGACAAAAATAAATAAATAGTTGAGAGCCAAAAGTCCTGTTCACAAAGTCCCATTCCATTTGATTATCAACGTGGGCTGCCTTGACAGACAGCATGCCACTGGTCTACCCTTGGGCTGTCAACTCCTGGTCCACAGGATCACATATCATTAACACAAACAAGACCTTGTCTTCTTGCAGCCCATTCACTTCAGCACAGCCTCAAGATGTCAGGGAGGCCTTCACAGGGGGGGGGGGGGGTAAACTGGCTCAGACCAAGGCCTGGTGTACAGATCCTCGGAGCCAGCTGAAGCCTGAGGATTGATACGGTTTGCTACTTGCCCTGCAAATCAGAGGCAGATTTCTTCCAGGCCAATCCAGAGGGCGGGTTTCCTGGTGACGACTTGGACGTACACGGTGAGGGGCCCCACCTCTTTTCCCAGGACATTCTCCACATCGTAACCTGGGAACTGAAACAGACGGTCCATCCAAAAAGTCACACTTGGAACACTGAAACATATAACTTTACTACGTGTTTACCCCAGTTTAGGCACACAACTCATGTTTTTTTTTTATAAAACACCTCCCTTTAAAATGTCTCTCCTCTACCTGCACATGAAAAAAAAACAAAAAAAACAATTTATGGCTTTTTTAATCTGATGATGTTCCAGGACTATCTGAGTGCACTAAAAGCCCTGAACTTTGCACACTGGTCAGCAGTATTTCTGTTGATCCAACGTAACGTATTCTGCACTCATGAGCTCCCCTGGTAATGAGCAGTAATGCCTGTAATGTAAATAACACTGCATTTGCAAGATTATGAACAGATCTACCGCCTATAGCTTATATAGGAAATTCAATTGATTATTCTCTGTAAACACTGCATGCAAACTTAAAAAAAGAATCACAAATACAGGAGGCGGCTGAAGATTGTCAGTATTTTGGCAAACAAACTGTATCATGACTTAGATTGTCAGAGCAGGCTTTATCAACCTGACACGAACAGATGACTGTGCTGTCAGAACATATTGACAGGAGATCAATGCACCATGTGGTTTAGCCCAGAGTTATGTTGAGAAGGCAAACCTACCTCATTGCCCTCCAGGGCTGCAGTGTTGAGGACGGACAGGATTGTCTTTTGCTGCAGCTGTCGGAGAGATGAAAAGGTGTGGAGCCGTTAATGTCTTTTTATTCATCATCCCAATGTTGTAAAAGAAAAACATACTGTGCTCGCTGGTGAGTAACAGACTGATATAAGGGTTGAAATGTCAGCTGATAAGAAGAACACTGATAATTCTTAATCGGTTTGGCTCGCTTAGTTTTCTGATTACAAAGTCACAGCAGGTTTTCCATTATAAAAACGGCATCACGCAGGTGCACATACAGAGAAGGATTGTATTTCTTCAACCTTTTAATGTGCAGAATATGTATTTTAACTTGTCTCACTATAGACGTCCCTGTTCAAGTTGTAGCGCAAATATGAAGCTACAACCAGCAGGCAGTTAGCTTAGCTTAGCAAAAAGACTGGAAACAAGGTGGAACAGCTGGCCTGGCTCTTTCCAAACGTAACAAACTCTGCCTACCAACACCTCTAAAGCCTGGGAAAAGTTGCCCCGAAACCAGCTTAGTCTCCAGGAAGTCCCAACAAAAAAATAGTCTGACACACCACCTCCCAAAAAACGTCAAATCACCGCTTTTACACTTTGGCTTTTGTTGAAATGAAACAAATGAGATATAACGTTGATTAATAAGCTTTAGAGGTGTTGGTAATCAATCTTCTCATCTAACTCGGCAAGCAAATATGTCTTTCCCAAAACTATTCCTTTTAATACACGCGAGTTACACAGCGTAAAATGGTACTGAAATGCAAACTCATTAGCATCGTTCTCACCTTAACCTTCAGAGTGCAGTTACTTAATGAAGAACTCAATAACACCTCCAGTTGAATCCTCGTGTCGGGCTTGTCCACCACTGACTTACAAGAAACACAGCGGAAGGTTTGACTGTTGAAAGAAAACAAAAACAACGTTACGATTTGCTCTGATGTATAACATTACGTTATATTGATTAAACTTGAGAACTTACAGTCTTTCAGCTAACATCTCTAAGTGGTCACTTCCACAGTGGTTGCAGGCAGGCCAGGAATACGCAGTGTTTTCGTCCACACCAACTATCACCCCTGCAGGCAGAAATGAAATGCTTAAAACTGAATATTAAGTTTACTCTGTAGTAACAACAAGATCAATTGTATTGTTAATCTTATTTATATTTCAAGTTATTTTCAGGTGGTGGGTGCCAAAAGGAAAATAAATCGACACCTAATTAAAAGAAGCACAGATAAAATGATCTACGCATGGGTTTCGAAGTGTGTGTGTGTTTGTGACGGGGTGTGAGAGATAAACACATCCCGTTCATTCTTATCTGAGATTGCAGTGATACATGTTCTGCAGCAGAGTACTCCCTGCCTAAACACCGTCTCACTTAACAACGAGAGCTGCTGCTTCACAAACACAAACACAAGACGTTAAATAAGACACTTGATTTAACGCTGATAAATCGTTCTCGTGCATTCCGGTCTGAGCCTTTTTTCCACTGGTAATTTCCAGAAGATAGTATTCTCGCACGAGTGCAAAGGATAATAGGCTTGTTTTATTTTTTTCAGCCACCTGACCAAACATGTAAGGCCAGAGGGGCCTGAAACAAAGCGGGTTCACAGTTTGATCTTTGCGCTCAACTGTGACACAAACTCCACAGATGCAGATTATTATCTGATTTAGGCTGCTTTTCTTCTGCCCCACATTTACATAATAGAAGAGAATAGAAGAAAGCAAAGCAATACTTCACGACAAGGACTTTGAACTGATACTTATTGAGGTTAATGAAAGCTGCTAATCAATTCTTCCAAGTTGCGAAAAGTTACGGGTCTTCAACATCTACGTAGCTGTGGCAATTGGTGGCAAACGTGTATGATGTTACCAAATAGCAGTAAGCTTTGAAATGTAAGACTGTGCACAATAGAGATTTGGGAGAAACAATGCGATGTTCCTTCAAGCTGTAACTTATTTTCACAACATTATAGCGCCCTCATCTGTAATTTAAAGCCTTATGGAGACCAGACATGTTAATGTCTCTCAAAAATGACATGGGAATTGACACAAATCCAACACAATTTCATGTGTTTTCATTTCATAAAGTCCCAAACAATGACAGCCTGGGGACACTGAATAACAAACAGCAGAAAGCGATGCCTTGAAGCCACATCAAGGCCTCTTGCTGAGCCGTAAACTTATACATGAAACAACAAGTGGTTTTCCCTCGCCTAAGAAAACAACACATCGGGCACATTCTGCAGGGATCACTTCAGATGAAGCTACGAGTTAAAGGGAAACCGCAGAAAGAGGGAAACTGACCTGTGAGAGAGCAGAGGGAGTTGGGCGTGATCTCAGGACTCAGGGGATCCAGTCTCACAGGTTGGGGCAGGGTCTTTGCCTGGGGCTCGGACAGCGACTGTGAAAGTGAAGACTCGAGACTGCCCTCGGGATCCACAGAGCACATCTCAACAATGGACTGCTCCGCACACAGGAGAACACCTAGGTTGGGAAGTTTTGAAACTGAAATGTTATTACACAGGAAACATGCATAAACAATCTAGAGTACTGATTGAGCTCGACGCCGAACCATCAGGCCAGTTAGGGTGTTCATGTACTTAAAGCATCAAACGTAAAAGTACTCACTCCAAAGAATAATGGTCCCTGTGACTGATAATATTATGTATGGCAGTAGATTGATTGTTAATACTGATCAATACTGTATCAATGTGAACATCAACTGTTGTAGTTGATCGAGCTGGCTCCAAAGGGTCACAAAATAAAGTGGTCATGAGATGATCAATGGGAGAGAAAAGAAGAAAAAGCAAAGGTCTGCTACACAAATTTGTATTCATGTTTTTCTCTAGTCTTTGCTTTTTTATGAAATATTTGATCATTTGACCTCTCTGGTTATTATATTATGTTTATGTTTGAGATAGGTATTCAAGGATATTACAAACTTGATTATAGCTGCTTTAACAATCTCATAATGTGGTACAGAATAATATATGACACAGGGGACATTTTACTGCAAAACCACTAGTTTCATTTTTCATCTAATTTAGGTAAAGTTCTCAGTTCTTCCACGACCACTGTAAGTAACTAGTAAACATGGCTGTCAGATAAATGTAGTGGAATAGAAAGTACAATTTTCTTCTTTTAAATATATTAAAGTAAAAGGATTAAGTAGCAGAAAATAGATATACTCAAGTAAAGTACAGGGACTTCAGAATTGTACTTGAATAAATGCCCTTATTTACTTTCCACCACTGTTAGGGTCACTTGTGCCCACATCCATTTATGATACAACACAGTATGAGATAGTGGTCGGATGGCATGTCAGGTTACAATAAAGCACTACCATGTTCTTTGATGGCATCTCTGAATGACATGCGACAGGCGGGGGGGGAATTTAGTGCTTCGAGGACAGAGGAAGTGAGCACACAGGAAGTGTTCACACACAGGGCCACTGTTCGCCTGCACGGCCTTTTGGGCTGCTCCTCCTGAAGACTGGGGTCTGTCAGCACCAACCAAACCTCACCCTGGCCTACATGACTGCTCTGAAATAGAAACAGAAAGGCAGACAAAGACAGAAAAGAAGAGAATTACTGAGAAACAGGCACACGGACTGACCTAGAAAGAAACAGCTTAAGCTTGCAAAGCACAAATTAGACGCAAAGTGTCATTTCTGTTTAAGAATCACCTGATACCAGCGTTGATGAGATTATTCATTCAGCAGGCTACACACAATGCTGGTTACCGGTGCAACAACATTAAAATGCATATCTGTGTTTCAGTGGTGTGAGCGTGTGGCAAAGTCCACCACTTTGTTCTGAGCTGCTATCTCATCTTGGACAAAGTTTAAAGGTCTCACCAATCAATGGTAAAGAACGCAGAGGCCTCACACAGATTGTCATACACAGAGCGATATGAACGCTGCTCTCTACGTCAGAGCTCAGACTTATCAGTTTGATCTTAAAAAGATGACTGAGGACCTCTGCAAAACATGTTTATTATGTTCTTCTTACTAAAGTCAAATGAAATCAGTATTTTTCAAGAATAAGGGAAAAAAAGACAGAATTACCTGCGTTATTCTTTTGTATATAACAGTGGCATCAAAACTGCAGCGACAGGTTTTAAGCTCACTCTGAAAAAGCAAAAAAAAAAAAAAAAAGTTTGAGATAAGTTATTATAATCTGCAGCAAAATCTTTGAAATGTTCTCTGTGGGTATGTGAAACTGTTTACCTGCAGTACGCCTCGTAATGTTTGCTTTGTGTGAGGATGGTAAAGTGGGGACACAGTCGGACGCTCAGTGGGTTCAACTGAGCTCTCCTGACCAGACAGTAGGTAGCAGAAACTCGGAGCTGGGCCTGCAGGTCTACTTTCCTGTAGAAACATGACATCTTCATTTTCTGTTTCGTATTTAGTCAGTCAGGAAAATAATCAGCAGATTAATCTATAATGAAACTAATAATATAATAATATCCAATTATAAAAACAGGAATATATTCCTAAACCAAGCCCCCTCATTATTCGTACTAGGGTAAGAACTTACACTGGACATACTGGGTGTGTTTCCATGATCTTCAAGAGGCATCACTGGGGGCCACAGACTGTCTATCAAGCTGAAAAGCCTGCTGCGCCTGAGAGTGAGACACAAAAAAGGGGTGAAAAAAAAGAGTGAAGGGGGAGGGGGCGGGGGGGCATGAAAAGCAGGGGGAGAAGGAGAAACTACTGAATACTGGACTTCAATGGCAAGATTGAGAGCTTTCACAGCCAGTTTCACTTCCACCGAAACACGAATCTGTTAAGACAGAGCTTGTTCCAACATCACCTAGAATTAACAGAGCATGCTTGGGCTGGCAGAGCAGATACGAACAGAAACAGTTTTTACAAGCAGATTTTGAGATACAGAAGGGTGGGAAAACAGTTCACACCCTATGTAAATCACAATATCATTGTGGTGCTAAAATAACAAGGTTTAGAAAAACCAATTATTGGCTGATTTCAACGGCCACGTTTCTAATGACATTTGTCTTCTTTCACCACATTCTTAATCTCCGTAATGACAGGTTGAAGTGAGATCATACTCGGTGTCCCTTTTATGATGCTTAATTTACGTCAAACTGATTCTGGAAGCAAGACTTCAATATATTAAAGGGGAAAACACATCAAGTAGCAACACCAACGGGCCACGCCAATCACTTGATTCATTGTCTCTTTTCTGAGAAGTACTTGTTGAGCTCAGGGCAGCCAGTCAATGTTACTTATTCATCCATGTGTGCACTGTCATATCAGCCAGTGCTTAACAACCTGTTAGTCAGCCTGTAATCACAGGGTTTCTTTGTGTGGAACTGGTTCTGCAGCCCATTCAAGTCCAGTGAGGCCTGCACAAGGATGAGTAACGACAAAACTAATAGAACTCATTCAACTCATTGTGATTTTGACACTAAGCTAATGTTAAGGCACCTTTTTAATGTTTTAAAAGGGTATAGCTGTAGATTGTAATCTTCAAATGTCTTCCTCCTTTGTTGTTAAAAGCTGAGGTGTTGATCAACACAACTTATGATATTTCCATTTCTTTTAATGTGGCATGCATCCAAGAATAGGCAACTTTCCTGCAAAAATAGCTCCTCACCATAAGAAAGATTTGACAGGACACAGAGTGGCCTCTGATCATTTGTTTAGAAACCCAACGCCACTCAAACACTAACATAGTTGAAGAAATAGTTGGTCATCTTGGGAAATTCTATGAGTCAGATGAGAAGATTGATGCCACTCTTACTTCTGCCCATTAAATATAAAGCTACGGTCAGGAGACAGTTAGCTTAGCTTAGCATAAAGACTGGAAGCAAGGGGGAAACAGCTAGCCTGGCTCTGTCCAAAAGTTAAAATCCGGCTACCACATCGAAAGATCACAAATTAAGGTTGATTAGTGAGCTTTAGAGGTGCTGGAATGAATTTTTTCAACCTTTGAACAGAGCCTGGTTCTAAGAAACTGAGGTAAATAAATGAGCGCCTAATTTATCTCAACCAGGCCCATGTGTTTTTCCACTTGAGCTAATAAGATGGCCCTTGTGCGAGCACTGAAGATAGCCCAACCATCACAGTCTGACCACAGACAACCTCCAGAGCCATTATAGGCTGCTGTGGCATTGAAAATATCAAGGATGTAAACATACCCCCAGCCGGTCTCTAAATGTTCCCTTGTCAGTTCTTCTAACTGCTTCTAATCTGGGAACCTGTCTATGGAAACTCACAAGGGACACAGAGCGTGCACCTCGGTATCACTTTACATGTAAACACAGTGGCACTGCTGGCAGGACAGCATAATCAGGTTCATGTGAGCTGCAAACATTAAAATCTCATTGTATTGTAAATGTGGGTATTTATGTTTGAGAAAGGCGTCCAAGGTTATAAATGGGGAATTTGCTGTGGTTGAGAATATCGGATATTCACACAAAAGGCACTAAACCCAAGATCTGCATGTGTGATGGTTTAGCATGAGGCCCAGTGCCTCTACAGCACAAGGCCCTGAGGGTACTTCACTAGTATTCCACATCAGGAACTGTCTATCACAGACATTTACCCTGTGCTTTTGTCCCAGATGGCTAAAGGGCAAGATAAGTTAACCTCTCATATAGCAGAAATCCATATCACAAAATGCTATTGGTCACAGGTTGAAGTTTAGCCATGGCTGAGTACAGAACAGAGTGTGGGTCTCACCTTTCCCGAGTGACCCGCTGCACCACTTTAATGCCTCTCAGCACACAGGTTCGCCCCTGCCACATGCGGCAGTAGTGGTGGAGGTCGTCCTTGCAGGGCAGGAGGTGGAGCTGGACCACGCTGAACATCCCATAACGATCCTGGACGAGCACACAGAGCCTGGGAAAAACAAAAACAACAACACGCAGAGACAAAATTAGACTGGTTTGATACACTGATCTTAATCGTGTTAAAGACAAAGTGGAATATAGGAATACATTTTCCATGTTTTAATTGTTCAATTAGCTTGTTATATGAAAAATATATATCATATAATATTTTTATTTTATCATATTTTATATCAACATCCTTCACTTTCTCTGCCTGTAAAATGTTTAAATATCACTGATGACTCATCTGAGCTCGGGGGCAGTGACATACATCAGTTGTGATGTAGGGAGACTAGTTAACCCCGCCCATCACGTAAACAAGCACTCAACCGTGAGCAGCCAGAGTGCTAGAGGGAGCCAGTGGTAACAGCTAGCAAAGCAACGTCATAGTGGAAAGTGTGTCTTTGGATAACAAGAGAGAACGTGACTGAAGCAAATTTATCAATTTCTCCCTCATCCTCCGCCCTCCTGATCTAACAAAACAGAGAGGTCAGGGTCCTCTTGCTAAGCAAAACCACACCCACTTTGCCTCTCATAATTAAACCCCGCCCACTTATTTTGTTCACATTACTGCAGCAAAATACACTCCTGCTTCTGTTTCACTGTGACTTTAAAGAAAGTTGTGATTATTTTTATAATGTAAGTCAGTCAGTTTTCACCTTAAGACCTTGAGTCAAAAAAAACTTTGAAGTTTTAAGCAAACACGGACGAGAGGTCCTAAATATTTTTAGAATAATGGAAAGTTCCAACAACTACAGTTTCAGGGCAAGTGCGCAAACTCAAATGGAACCAACAAGTAAGTGGTCCTTGAGTTGAGTGTTGCCAGTTATTTAATGAATCGTTTTTTGAGTACTTGCAATCCTTGGTGTGCTGAGTGCATCTCTTTTTTCCTTTGTATGCTGCTTTCTGGCTGCACCTGCACCCTACAGGGGCTGGCTGTGCACACTATCAAATCTTTTATTTTTCTAATAGACACCCTCATGAAACTCTAAATGAATTAATCAATCAATAAGCAATGAATAAATAAATGGCTCAACTACAAGAATTTTTGTTGAAAATATTATTATAATAATCAGATTTTTACCCAAATTGTTGTTATTGTATTATTAAAATCAGATAATCCAATCCTTTTTTTGTTTGTTTACTAAATAGTATAAAATTAAGCATTTATAGAAATGAAACACCACTGCTCCACTTGACACACCAACAATACACAGTTAAGGCTTAGTACTGACATTTGGAAGTGTTAATGCTGGCGGCTGGTTTGACAGGCTGCTGCTGACAGAAAAGACCTTTGGCCTACAAAGTTGTGAGGCAGTGAACTCCACTGGATTCCTGCACTCTGCTGCTCCCAGTGAGTGTGGAGCTGAACTCCTATAGGCTCCAGTATCTCAGTCAGTCAAGCCCAGACACAGCCCTGTACCAGCCCTAAGAGTAAACAGTGGAGTTCATATCTCCTGGTTAGACAAGCAACGGCCAGGGGAGAAGACGAGGAGGAGGAGGAGGAGGAGGAGGAGGAGGAGGAGGAGGAGGAGGAAGAAAGAAAAAAAGAGGGAAGAGGGAGGAGGACTGTCAGCATGTGCATGCATGCGCACATCCCAGACATTGGGAAAGTTTTGAGGCTGTTTTCAACCACCTGACTGAACTTATAAATGTCTTCTGTTGGTAAACATGGGGTCCGACTGTGTTTGTTTTGAGAGGCCTGGATATAGATATCTAAATAACATTCCTGAGATGGCTTTTGGTAGCATAGGCCAATGTTTTAACCAAGATTATTCTCAGTTGTTTGCTTTATTCGCAATCCAAAATCAGACCTATACTCCAAAAGTGAGACAAAGAATGTTTTCTGTAGGTTTTAAACTCACGGAGCCGCAAACACGAGTGCATAAGTTCAAAGCGTAAATCAATGTCAACAAACCCCAGCTCTCCTTTACATGGATGGTATTTATCAAAGCACGGACAGACAAGAAAAGGCCTAAAGAAAAATGGAATTCCTGAGAGGCAAGTGAGTAACAAGCTACTGTCCTAATGAAACCTGTCATTTAAACAAGGTAGCCAATAGGTTACAGCTAACAGTTATTTTCATTATTGATCGATCTTTCGATTTGCCTTTTTCATTTATTGTTGAGTCTATAAAACGTCAACAAAAGGTGAAAAATGCTTAACTACGTCAACATTTTTAAATTGCAAGACATTAAGACAGAGAAAAGCAGGAAAGTTGAGTTGCTGAAACCAGCAAATGTTCTGCATTTCCCCGTCATAAATGACTAACAAATAATTGATTGTCAAAATTGTTGAGGATTGACAGTTTATCAACAAATTGTTTAAGCACAAGCCAATAAGGAGGTTTTTCTTTTTCTTTTTTTTACTAATAACCAATAACCTGTTTTGGATCATATACTATGTCAACATTATCCATGCAAAGGTTCACACACACACACACACACACACACACACACACACACACACACACACATAGATATGTATATGTATAACCAAAGGAAACCTTTAATGAAAGGAATATCTTAACAACTGAGGCTGGAGACAACAAATCCCACAAAATCAACAATGCTTTACGCCATCTTTCAATAGTTACAATTTGGTGGGGATATATATACACTTTCACTTTTTGTGGCACTTGTCTGAACTTTAAAAAAACGTAGTCTGAAATCAGATATGACACTTGACAGATAGAAAAGAATAATGAGACTCTTGGTGGTACCAGCTTGACATAAACAACCACATCCCTATCCTCCTTTTAGTCGTTCACAGCCCCACTTCCTCAAACAGCGACCCCTCACTCCTAAATATCCCCTGGCATTGACCGGTTTAAGTCGCGGGCTGTTTTCAGGAATTTGTTATTGTGAGCGATCACAGAATTCTGAGCAACTCAGGTTTTCTTCCAGGAACTATGATCCACTGAGCCTGTGCAAACACACACACACACACACACACACACACACACACACACACGTCCCGCTTCACACACACAGTCACACTGTGTGCACATGCAAGCCCACGCACACTACTTGCCAACACACTAAGTAAGTGACCCACACATTAAGAATACAGATGAGAGGCCTCATTGGTGGGGGGCGGGCAGGCGGGATTCCTTCCTATGTGTTGTCCACCAATCAGTGCAGGCAGAGTGATAAACACGGCTGTAACAGGATCCTTGCAGTACATTGTGTTCCTTCTCCACCAAGAAGAAAAAAAAAAACAAAACAAAAAAAAAAACAACCAGCCTCACTCCTCACTTCCTGCAAACAGTTAATCTTCTTGTTTATTCTATTCCGGATTTACGGGAACTTAACATCTTTTTAGGCATAAATATAATACTGGCCTCTCTCCCCTGTGTGTGTTAACACTGAGGCTAAACAACAAAAGGATCAAATAAGCATGCTGACCAGGGGAGTGAGTCATAGAGGCTGGGGACACAACATGAGAGGTACAAACTGTCCTTGTCTTTATTCAGAATGGGGCCAGTGGACTACGAAGTAAACTACCCTCTCCACAGAGCAGGTCTGCGTCCTGGAAAAGTACTATAAGCAACACAATGTACCAAAAGTTACTTCTGTGCAGCAATTAAAACTAAAACCTCTCAGAAAATAGGCAAAAGTGAAAGTGTTAGGCACTTAGTTATTTTGGTACCGTATAATATTTTAGAAAAAAAAGAATGTAGAAAAGGGCGAACAAATAAAAAGAATTTAGGATTTCGATAAAAAAATTATTTTCAGACAATGTTCTAATCTGTCACAAAAAGGAGGCATTGTCACCAAGATATTTTGAACTTAAGCCTTTGTGATCCTCCATCCTTTCACTACCAACCAAGCCTGTTGAATCTGGTTGAGTTAGAAAGAAGAGGAGAAAAGGGCAGGAGTGTTTCCGGTCAGAGGGTGGCGTTTGTTTACCAGCCACAGAAGCAGCATGACAGGAACAAGTGTCATATTACAACTGATGCTCATTTGGTCAGTTAGCTCGTCAGCTGACTGGGGCTCTCCTCCTTTCACCGCAGAGTGCCCCTCGTGGCGCTCGACTCTGAGGAACCAGTGCCATTTTTTTTTTATTACTCAGCAAAGGAAAAAAACAACAAGCCTGGAGAGGTCCAGGCAACTAAAGGTCATGCTCACTGGATTCGCTTCAAATCAAACACTCACTGATTCATTTACTATAACAAGACCACTGGAGTAGACCTCTAAGTAACTTCAATGACACAGGAACAACTCGCACTGCAAGTCTTTTAACAAGAGTTGAATTATTGTTTGCATATTTGTAGAAAGACAATCAGTCTCAAAGTCAATGGATTCAAATATGCACTTGTTTTAGAGTTATTTATAAATAAAATGACAGACATTTTTACACTAATTGAAAATGGTCACTCACAGTGTCAAAACCAGTCAACTTTGCAGTTCCCCTTTAATGACTGTTTGAGTGTATAAAGCCCCCAACTTTACCATCAGTCAAAACAGGAAGCTGTTTTCAGCGAAAAAAGATCTAATAAAGACTACAGCCAAACACCAAAGGGCACAAAGACAAACGTGGCAACAAGCTGGTGAACATAGCAGAGCATTTAGCAGCTAAAGAGTCAGACACTTCCTTCAAGAGTTGGAGGAGACCCAAACAGAGCTAAAAAGAAGAGTGAATATTGGTGGCTAAAACTACAAATGTTGCTCCGTGTCTGCTGGATGTGTAAATAAGCAACTGTTTGCTAATATTGTAGCCAAAGCAACTTAAGGTGATAATATGTCAGTGTTCTGTTTACAGCTTGTTTCGCTGCCCTAAAGTGACAAAAAAAAAAGTCGAATGAATGAATGAATTTAAAATTTAAATTAAATTCTGAGGCTGCAACTAATGATTATTTTCATTATTGAGTTATCTGTCGATTCTTTTCTTGATTAATCCAATCCTTTTTATCTCTAAAATATATAAAAATAGGGACAAATTATTATTTTCTGCAGACCAGCTCTATAAATTTCATTCTTTTTCAATTAATTTTAATAGAAGATATAAGCACCACAACTGTACATTTGTATTTATCTTTAGAGTATTAAAGGGAAGCTACACCATCATGTGGCTGTTCACTCAGCGTTGATGGTATATTGAGTGACTTGAAGAAATACATCCCTCAGTGCATGCTACATTGGCCGAGAAAGCTGTTTTTTCTTGCTTCAAAATTTTACTTCCGTCACCACTGCCGCCATAGTCACGTAGATGGAGGCACGGAAGAACTACAAGCTATTTCAGCTTGGATTTCTAGTTCCAGCCTGTTATGGACGAGGATACATTTGCAGGGGTGTTTTGGCTGACATGGATATTCAGCTGTATTTATTCTAGCTAAAGTACACAAACGAAAAAATGTGTAGAGACAGGAGATGTGGCTGCATTAGCCGTGCAGGAGGATATGGCTGGCGGGGACCATCCCGAACCTGGGCAGCTGGTGCCTTTGATCAAATTGCCCCAAAATGGCAACAGAAACTGAATCATTCTGCTGCAATCAACGTTTTTGTTGGATGCTGACACCGACATCGCCGACACAAACGTTGTCATATAGAGGTCAGAAAAAACTGTGCAAAGGTTAAGCCTCTTTTGAAGCCAACTATATTACGAGGGTAATAGGTTGGATGCCGGCAACTGGTTTTCATGTTGAGGTTTTGTGGAAGACCTTAGAAGGTGGCGCGAAATGCATCCCGGAACATGTAGGTATGGCCGATGTGGTTCAGCAAGCAGGACAACACAGTTGCACTCACAGAGGAATGTATTTCTTTAAGTGACACAATATACCATCAACACTCAGTGGACAGCCATATGACAAGCGGTGTAGTTTCCCTTTAAGGTAATAAAAGCTGTTGCAAACCTGTTCCACCCAGTGGAGCACGAATGGGCACCAATTCAACTCTGGCTTGCTGGTGCATGAGATTTTGAAAACATTGTGTTGTCTTTCCTGAGAATTGGCCAGAATCGCTCACAAAGGGGCTGGATTCAATTAGGAATGTTTGTGTCCTTTGTCAAACAATGCCATATGGCTGGAGACAGTGTGAGCACTTTGTGGGGCCTTCTGCGCTGTGAACAATAGCTCAACCACTGAGACTCATTGTGCCACCAAGGAGAAGCATGCAACGCCTGAGCCCAAGGAGACCAGCATGCAATTTTTACAAAAAGAATAATTTATACTGTGGGAGAGAAGCATACACAGCAGATACAATGTGATTCATGTTCCCAGTGTATTTTGGCAGCAAGTGACAAACCAAAGGCTCCACTGGGCAGCCAATTATCAGCAAGTCCAGCAGTACCTGGTTTTGCCTTTTTGCGCAGGAGGAGGAGCTGAAGAAGACCCAGAGGGAACTTTGGTCTTGAGGATGGACACAGGACAACAGTCAGGCACAGGGATGGAGTACACTCTCTGGACCACCACCTCCACGTCCTGCCCCAAGGAGCCAGCCTGGCCCAGCCCCTCAATAGCTTCCAGGAGAGAAAGGCAGTGTCTCGTCAAAACTCCTGAACCTCCAAAACTGCACAGAGCATCGGAGGCAGCAACCTGGAGGAGAGAATGAGACAGCACTTAACATAAATGATGTATTTAAGTTTAAACTGGAGCTATTAGCCAATTAATTAAAGAGTTGATTGTCAGACAATTAATCAAATATATTTGTGCATAAACATCATAATGGGGCTGCCATTCATGATTTTTTTTATCATGCAACATACTGACAACTACACACACGGCAGTGAGCAGTATTTACCATGAGGATCACCTTTTCTTTACACTGCATTAGAAATCTGCTTTAAAAGGAGGGCGTGGCCGATGGCACCACATTTTTCAGAAGTTACTCTATCTCTGCCAGCAGAGTTTTGCTCCTTTATTTGTATTTGCTCAAAGCAAACAAAGATTCAGATTTAGGAAATCAAACACATAAGTAAACGAACCACTTATGATACCCCTAGACACTGGAGACTGAATGCACCTGTTACTGGCTGATGTGAGTTGAATGCTATTTATTAATTCTTAGTGTGAAGTGAAACCAATGAACCCTGTGGCAAAACTTGTTGTTGCATTTGTCAATGAATGTAAATTTATGAAGACAAATTTATTCAATACATGTATAAAGAATATAGACACAAGTCACCTAATGTGAGATAATTAAACTAAATCTTTTTTGCACAGAGTGGAACCTGATGGCCAGAAGCCAAACTACCCTGCACACAACATACTGTAGCCGTCACCACCAGCTGTGCTTCTATGCCGATTTATTAAAGTGATGACATTTTTCTGTTATAGTAACTGAGTGTGCACTGAAAGTGAGGAACAGTGTTACGTCCCTTTATGACCTACATTCTGAATTAAATGTGAGGCACTTGACTACATAGCATAGCATACACACCTGTTTGGTATTGTTCTCCTCTGTGAGCCTGCATACCTCCAGCAGTCCAAAAATTTTACACAGAGAATACGGATGGCACCTCTCTGCTGAGAGCAGGCATCTAGGAATGGACATGTCGGCTGCTTTGGAAGCAGAGTAGACTTTCTGGCTGAAGTGTGTGTTCAGAATAATATCACAGGTGTATCCCTCTATAGACAGACTTTGCCTGCAAAGAGATAAGGTTCATTCGTTTTAGATTCGGGGTATAGGAGTTGTTTCAGAATTGTTGTTGCGTGCTACACCTCAACTCTGCATTTTGTCATTCAATGGCGCAAAAGAATTGAGTTTAGGATCGTAAATTCATCATGAAATGAAACATATTTAAGGTGTTGGGTTAAGATAAACAGCTTGTGTTGTGACTGCGTTGATAAGAGATGCAAAAGTTCAGACTTTACAGAGCATTAAATGGAATAGATTATTGCACAAACGTAGGGGGGCGAGAGCTCGAGAATGTCTGAATGTCAAACTCAGATAAGGCACCATCCACCTCCACAGGTCGGTTCACTAGGTACAACTCAGCACAGAGCGCAAGTTCAAATACATCTACCTCCTCCAAGGCAAGAGAAAATACACAGCGGATGCATTTGTCCTCTTTCACTGAGGTTTTCCATGTTACTGAGGTTCTTAAAAGGCTACACCTCGCCTCGCAGCTTGATTAAACACTTTCCAAATGTGACATAATCTGTGGAAAATCACTTCAACACCCCTCAGAAACAAACTGATGAAAAACACCAAATCACATGCAAAGACGGCGTATGTGTGTGACCTGCATGGCTCTCGTGTTCGAACTTAATTTGACTGTTACACGTTCAGATGTCACTCATTTGTGTGCCAAGAAGGAAATGCTGAACTTCTCCTTAAAAAATCGAAGGAAAACATTTCCGGTCACGTGTTTCAGCTCATTATGGTAAATGACCCACACCTGAGTTTTCCCAAGCCTGAGAATAAAATAACCTGAACAACAGCCAGATAATTATATGGCAGGCTGCTTGTGGTAAGTTTGAGTTACGACTTAATTTTTCCCATGTGTGACATGGATAATAGTGTGATGATGATGGCTTATCAGTGACTCAGAGCCAAGTGTAGTTTGTGACTGGAACAGCCGTACATGTCACAGCTCGTCTCAGACCTGTATGTGATAGGTGAATCAGAAAAATCAAACACTCAGATAAAGTGGGAAAATGTATTTGTTTATATGTAAAATTGAGACCAAATTTCAAGTTTTAGGTGCAGCTAGCTCAAGTGAAATACAATACAATGCATTATCAAGTTTTAGAGATGTGTTTATCTAAAGTTATAGTGATTTTTGATGCTGTAGTTTGTCGTTCTATTGAATTTCATTTCATTATAATACTGAACAGGTGTTTCAAATTTTCATTGATATAAATGGTGTGTGTGTGTGTGTGTGTGTGTGTGGGGGGGTGGGGGGGGTGGGGGGGCATACAGTGTACATACGGTTCCTGGCACTGTGTACTTTACCATTAGATGACTCATTCGTTAAGTCAATGAACAGACAGACACAGTCTATAATCTCAAGTAATCATACCTCATCTCACATTTGCTGGTCACACTTGGCAAAGCGCTTCCATAAAACCATATTATATGAAATGAATCCCGACTTAAGTATGCATCATTATTTTCAACATTTTATAGACTAAATAATTTGTTGAAAATGGTAATAAATAACGACAATTATCATCATTTGCGGGGGTAGCTATAGATATCCATAAAACTATTTTGATATTCAGTGGTGGAAGGGAACACTTCTTCCTTGAGGCACTTAATACTGCACTATAGTTCTGGAAATATTGTACTTTTTATTCCCCATACATTTATTTGACAGTATAGTTGACAGTGACAGTAAAGATATAGATCACCGACAGGAGCGACTGCATGAGTACTTATACTTTTAATTCTTTAAAAACTTTTTGCTGCCAATACTTTCACGTTAGTTCAAATTCTGAATGCAGGACTTTTGACTTGAAATAGTGTATTTTCACAGTGCGGTTTTGCTACATTTACTTAAGTATGTGATGGGAATAGTTCTTTGACCAACGTTGAAAACATCACAATAGAGCCAAACAAAAATTTGCCAAACACAATACTGACTTCTCTCACCTATGAAAAACAAGCATGCATAGCAACAATATCTGAACAGAGATCAGTAGTCCCTGGAACTGTAATATTGTCAGGTTATTAGAGCATAACGTACTGCTCACGAGAACAGGTACGACAGCCGTACAGGAAGTGTGAGGCCATTGTGAACGGGTGAGTGGGCAGCTGTCATCATCAAACAGGTTGCCGGTTCAAGGAGTGGCCCCGGCTGCTGGCGTCACAGCTCCTAAGTGAATAACCCCTGCAGGTATTTCCGCTCAGGTGTCGGCCCACTCACAACAAGGCGTGGGAGGTGGGAGGAGCCAACCTACTCACTTCAGAAATGAAGGGGGAGGTTAACCCCTCAAATGTCACACAGGAAGCTGATTAAAGGAATTTTACTAGATGCACTGATGCTCTAAATTCTAAAGTTTTTTTCCACTATGGCCTTTCCTGTAGCTGTAGAAGTTGGATAGATGGATATCTCGAGAGAATATTAAGCTTGTCACCAGCTTTTCTCGGTTATGACTGTTGTGATTTAGGGGCTTTTTATTCAGTTAGAATACTGATTGATTTAAAATGTAGACCAAATGCTGCAACTGCTGAAAGTAATTTACACAAAGAAAGAGGATTTAAGGGTGCCTGTTCAGATGAACAATAATTCTTTAAAAAGGACTACATGGGTGAGTTTGGCACGGGGGCTCTACTCTATCGTGTGATTTCAAGAATAGAATATAACAGGAAAGGAGAAGTGCTAAAGCCAGAGATTCTCTCAAACCACCATGTGTTTTCAATCTCAGTTCTTTGGCTCCCTCCACTCTCTGCTCCCAAATGCTCCAGAAAATGATCCTACTGTGTTTTTTTTTTTCTTTTCTCCGGCTTGCTGGAAATGACCTAACTACTGCCAGGAAGAGGAATGCGAAGCATTCCCTGGAGCTGTTCGTGACGTCAGAGCGCTGAGGAGGCCCCTTCGCTTCCGCCAGCTTGGATATTCCAGAGCACACTCAACTCAAACTCCCAACAGCTGGAGTCAACTGCTGCCTCGCTCCAACTCCAAAACAATCCCGAAAACACACACGCCCCCACCTCCCAGCCTCTCTGCCCTGCCACATCTGGGTCTTTGCTGCTTCCTATTGTGAGCTGAGAACAGAACATTTTGAAACTTAAAACCCCAAATAATTGTATTTAATCATGATTTAAACGAGAGCTATACTATTATATTTACTCAAGAGATTAATGTATATATTCATTTGTAGTATTCTGTCTTTCAGTATGCCTCCTCAGCATTATTTTGTGGGATCCTGTTTCTCTTTGTTCCGCACATAGTGAGTCAGTCTTGTATTGTGCAACTGCTATAACTGTGTAACAATAGTTTTTTGTCGCCTGCCAAGAGGTGATATAGTTAAAAACAGGGGAAAGCAAGAAAGAGTTGTATTATGAGTTATATTCATTTTTCACAGATAGGCCTATAGGTAACGTGTTGTAACGTAAAACCTATTCATTGTTCTAACAATGCTCTAACAATTAATCGATTAGTCGGTCAACAGAAAGTGAAATGGCAGCTTATTTGATAATCAATTAATCACTAAGTCTTTTTTTTTGTTCCAGCTTCTAAAGTGTGAGGATTTCTTGTATTTCACATCAGAGTAAATAAAAAAATCGAAGATGAAGTCATCTTACTTCCGTGCATTTTTCAATACATTCACACATTTTATAGACCCAACGATTAATATACACAGATTAATTACTTATAATTATGATCGCTAAGTGCAGCCCTAATTCTTAAAACAACTTGTAATTCATCTCGAATTGCAGAAGAACTCTCGAAGGTGACAAGTGAACCGTATGACTTTATTTCCCAAAGTCAAAGTTTGCAGTGGGTGCTTAACAACACGTTACTTTCAAACTCTTCTAACTGCCCCGGAGCACCAAATATCCAAATCAAACTAATCAAATCAAGCAGAATGTGATTTAAGTTTCAAGTAAAAAAATTTAAAAAAATCACACTTGTGTAAGATGCACACTGAACATTGATTGGTCGCCAGACTAGATGTGATGTCAGTGGGGGTCAGAACAGAGTTTAAGGGGAGTTTAAAGGGTGTTGCATCCTCTCACCATGGTGGGTATATGTGGATGATATCTCTGGGTGCAGGAATCAGCTGTGCTGCGGTCTCTCTGTTGAATACCACCAGCATACGGCGAGCTCTCTCCTCAGAGACAGGGTTACTGTGTTGGTGCTCGCAGTGCGCCAGTTGCAAGCTGCACTCCTCTTGAACCTCCAGCACCTCCAGCACCAGAACACCAGGCCTGTCCACTGGAGAGCAGAGCAACAACAACACAGATGTTGAGCGTGCGTCCGTTTCAGTGTGCGTGCCTTTGTGTGTACTCACGCTCTCACGGACTCCCTCTCTCTGTGGAACTCATTATTCGTTATGAGGGTAATTCACTTTTAGCATCAGAACAATTTGCACTGCATAACTGTGAAGCCGTTACTGACTAAGGCTGAGTTGGATATGAAACGCAGTGATTCCCACTGAGTGAGTGCGCAAATGTTTCGAATTTTACCACAACTCTGACTGCGCTTTTGGCATGAACAATAAAGTTGACTGAGAAAATTAAGAGAAGCACATCAAGACAATGCAGTGAAGCTAAAAATCAAACTGAGACATGAGAGCGACTTGGCTGCATGCAAACATTATGTGTAAAGTTGAGTTGCAGCCTGCACACAGTCAATGTAGTTCATTGTCGGTGTACATTACCAATCCCTGATAGGGGCCAGAGGGGAAATATTAACATGACAGGAGTAAATCATATCAAATGGATCACTGGAGAGCTATTAAGTTTTAAAATGCATTTGTCTAAACATGCATTTTAAATTCTTCATTTGTCCTCTGTGCATTTAGGTAATCTACATTACAAAATCATCAGAATAACCACGAGCAGCAGGGCCAAAACTGAGATAGCAGTCGAGTCCTCCTCTTGACCTATAATGATCTGATAAGCAATAGGCAGAGCATTATGTCAGGAAACAATCCTCCTACTTGTGCATGTGCAAGAGCACTGACATCACACACCCAAATTACTACAACAAAGATAAACAGGTGTCTATAACAGCACGATTTAGTTCAGTAACAGTGCTGTTGTTAAGATTTCGCCAAGTAGTGGGACAAATAAAAATCTATGAACTTATCCTGAAAATGTCTAATTATGTAGTAAATTACATGTTTTTATGTTTAAACAATCCTGACATGAACCATCTGACTTTAAAGGTCTGAAAGTTCTACATAAACAGAAGCAGAAGTCTTCAATGCAAAAACACAAAATATTGATTAGACTTTAAAACCAAGATAAACCTGTTTAACTTCGTACACGTCACGCTAATCGAACCACCGACTGACCACAAACTTGTTTTGTTTTTCCACAATCAACTGTCACTTTTAAGCTTGTGTCCTATTATAAGGAGATACTTAACAGCGAGCAAACTCAAGTAGTTTGGTACACCACTGAATGGAAAAAAGAAAAAAAAGACCTAGGCAAGCAGTTTCCTGTCACCTACATATTGACTTCACAGTTCAGAGCCACAGTGATCAAACCTACAGCCATCACTTCCTCAGCGTGGCCTCTCCACACAAGCACACACGAAACAGAATCACGCCTGCTTACAGACGGGTCTTCATCCTACTCACAAATCAAAGTTCATCGTTAAACCTGAATGGTGATTCGCAGGTGAAGGTGCGGGCGCAACTTCCTGAGTGTGATTGTGGGTAGTACAGTAGGTTTGTGTGGGTCACCTGCTGTTTTTGTTGAGGTGTCAGAGATGGACTGGTGCCTCCAGAAGCTAATAGCTGACCTCTGTCTGCACTGGAGTCGATTCAGCCTCTCAGCAAGACCTCCGCTGTGCATCAAACAAACACAGACAGAGCTACAATAGATGATGATGTTCCTTGATAAACTCACATGGCTTGAACAAAAGCATGTGCAAATTTAGTTTATTTCAAAGAAAAAGACTTTGACTCAAAAAACTAAAACAAACAAACAAAAAAAGAAAGCTGTTGGAGACTACAGATAGCCATCTGTCAGATTTAGAAGGGTTGGGAGCTGGCAATGACATTTAGCACCCACATCATGACACCAGGTGTCCCTTTCATCGACAGTTCTGCTGTGGAAACATTGCAGAGAAAGTTTGACTGTCACCTGGCAGCAAGCATTATGTATTTTTACAGTGTTTGCTCTTATGAGGCAATACATACTGTAACACTTGATATATATAATAATGTAAGGCAGGGACGCACCAGACCAGATCTACTGGATCAGTATTGGGCCAGTACAGGTGTCAGCAACACACGACCCATCCACATTAAATACAGTTCCTTCATTAATGTCTTTACTAAAGTCTGTGTTTGTTCATTCAGATAAAGTGGGCTGCTGACTTAGTTTTTTGCACCATAGGAATCCCTGGCCTCATGTCACCGTACATTGAAATAATCCTTATTAGTTCCACACACTGTAATATGCATACAGCTTTTAAATTGGGGGGGGGAGGGTCGAGAGGGACCACTAGTATTGCATCAGCAGACACCCAAGGTTCAGATATCAAAATTGGTATCATGAGAGAAAAAGCTGAATTGGTGCATTCCTAATGTCACTTTTAAGAACAAAAACAACATTCAAACCTTTGAAACTTCCTTTTCTTTTTGGCTGAGTCTTCAGGAGTCTTGGACTGTCTGTCCATTGGTTTGTGAGGCGTCTGCAGCATCGCCTGAGCTGATCTGACCCAGTCACTGACTGACCTTTTGCTGCCCTCACCAGTTTGGAGCGGAAAGCTCTCCGAGTCCAGTCTGCTTGAGGCCATTGTGTCGCCAATATTCTCGCTGTCAGACACGTAGCCTGAGATCTCCAGCTCTGTCATCTAGGGATAAGGTAATAATTGTTGAGTAATTCACTTCGTTAAGCACTAAATCATAGATAAAATACCACTATTTATCAGGGGGGACATTAGATATTTAAAATGGCCCCGGCCTGGCCTCAGCCCTCAGTAAAGGAACGAGCCATTAACAATGGAAAAAAATCAATAAATTCAATAATAAAATGGGTGGATATGTTACGCTCATATACCGTCACGTTGATTAATTCACAAGATATGGTAACACATCTTTTTTTGCTGTATCACTGCACCAGAGGGAATAAGTTCTCATGGAAAAATCCAGAAGAAACCTGAGTTCCTGTCATGTGCAGACAAGACCAGCATACCAGGCTCTGTCAGCCAACGTGATCTCCTATTTGAATCAACTTGACCCTGCTAGGCGGCGTGCCAGTAGACGTCACACTCTAACCAGCAACAGAGAATAAGGAACACTATGTTCCTGGCCCAGGCTCAAAAATGTTTTCACCCGGCACTAAAAGCATTGTAAGTACACAGTTCTGCGCAGCCTCATCCACTTGCATGTTTTCCTGAACAAACAGTAGTAAAAAGATGTTATAGGTATATATAGATAGGCCTGCTCTGTTGATACGGCCCTGATCTAGCGTAGCCCTGATGTGGTGGAGGTGGTTGACCCTTTGAGCAGCTGATGTTAGGGGACTCTGAGCAAGCAACACGCTTCATCTGGGAAGTGGCCGCCCCCCTTCAGCCTTGAAATGCAAAATCACCATCATAGCTCCGCCTGTCCACTTACAGCCCCAGTACAATAACACAGAAATCTGGCAGACAGACATCAAGTGAGTGAGTCAGTCGTACATTTATCTGGAATAATAAACTTGGACTTGGACTGGGATGTTCCCCTCTGTATCCTGTTAGATCTGGTTTGATTTACAATTGGCAATGTGTAAGCAAGCTTTCCGGACCGCAAAAAATAAATAAAAATAAAACTAGGTTGTTACATTTTGTTCTTCTAAGTAAATCTAAATCTATTATATGTATACTTAAATATAATACTGAAATGTTATAATAAATGCCATTTCCGTTACTGAATATGCACTTGACCTAAATTTCAGTATAACCATATTTGACACCAATAGGACCCTTAAGGAGTCTTTCTAGGGGGCCTCAGACCACAAGCCTCCTGTTAGGTAATCTGATAGATCATTTGACCCCAGAGAGCTGATAGCAGCAACTTAAAACTGTGACAAGAGGAAGTAGCTGGGTCTGCGGGACTGATGTTAATCTGTATACAGGCTTCCTCTCGTCGACATACAACATCACGTCGACATCACAGCTTCATCAGGAGATACTGGTTACTGAAATTCATCTTGAGTTTTACAGTACGAATAACTGAGTTTAATTAGCGGGCACAAAAGTCTACAGCACTGCGCCAATTCCGACGATTACTGGCTTCGCTCAGTGCCATCCTCTTCGGGGGGCATTTTCATGAACGGTTATCTAGACAACTGCATCATTTCAGAAATTTGTGCCGCAACGACTAAACGACATGTGTGTGGTCTTGAACCTGAGCACAACACCTTCACCACTCCTTGTACATTCTCTCCATGCCAGCCCTGCCTTTAACAAACACTGCTACTGAATGACTTCTGAGAAGGAACAGTCAATCCAAGTGTCCGCAGCATGCAGGAGGGCCCACAAAAGATTAACACTTGAAATAGATAGAGAAGTGCTGCATAGTGTTTTAAGCGCTTATTTTCATTATCGATATATCTACAGATTATTTTCTCAACTTATAGTTTGGTCTCTAAAATTGCAGAGAACAGAGAAAAATGAACAACTATTTCTCAGAGCACTGAATGACTTATTTTGTCTTTAACACAGTCCAAAGCCCAATAATATTTACCATCAAATATTTTGGATTTCTTCTTGAAAAATGACTTAATTGCCAATTAATTTTCTGACGGTCAACTGATAAACTGTGTTGCAGCTCTACATTGTATTGATTTCCATAAATAACACTGAAAACTATTTCATTCTTTACACGTAAGAGTTTCAGAGAATCAAAGGTAACGTTTGTCTTCATTAAAGTAGAAACGTTTCATCTTCATACATTACCAACTGTTTTATTATCTGCTTTGTATCAGTGACTATGTGGCAGATAATCCCTCCACACTCAGTCACTGCTTTATGGCTACCTCTGCTCATGAACTTTGACAGTTTGGAACACAACCTGAATCTGGAAAGTGCACAGTTCAGCGCTGGTTTGAGCCTGTCAGGCCCTTTTTGAGGACATGTGAGCATGACTGCAACAGTCCACCTGTTGGTATAATGGCTACAAATACAATCAAAACCAATTCAACATAAATAACTAAAATAACATTGACATGAAGACTTAAAATAAACCTAAATATCACAAATATACTGAAACAGAAACATAAAAACTGATGCTAAAGATCGTCAGGGTTCATAGACACAGTTGAACAAAAGAGTACCTGGTGTATCACTGTGACTTGATTCTAGGAAAAGTACTGACACTTATGGGACGACTCTTTGGAAACCTACATGCACTGACAGTCAACTGAACACCTCTAATTAGAAGCATACACTGGACTCAATTGGATATGTAGAGTTTGAGTTTGTGTTTAAGGTTGTGTGGCCCCATCTAGTGTTCATTAAAACACATAACACCCTTAGAGAAAATGAAAAAGTTATACTGTCTACACTTTGCATCATTATACCACTCGGTTTCTTGCACTAATACAATTTAAATTTTGATCTGCAGCTGATAGTGTCGTTCACGCACCTTTTTAGGTGTAAGAGGCAAATCTTCTCGTTTTTCATCAAAGGATTCAGACTCACAGTCAGAGATTTGTTCCCCACTGTCCTTTTCGACCTCTTCCTCAGACTCATCCAGATCACTGTCTGTGTCAATAACAGGAAGGTTATCTAAAGAGAGGAAATAAATATTAAATGAAAATAATAAAAGTAGAAGTTTGACTTTTTCTGGCGCTTTCAACCACATCTCACGGCCTATCAATGAATGGAGATTGTTCAGCTGTTATCAAGCAACCAGGGTTCCTTACTTAGGTCACTGGAAGACAGCTGAGTCAACTCTATGACAACTAAAAAAAACTTGTAGTAAGTGGAGTTTGAGTTACATGAAAAGTCCAATATTTTGGAAAATGCTCTCATTCACATTCTTGCCTCATGTAAGATGAGGAGATTGATACCACTCTCATGTAAATAAGAAGCTAGAGCCAGCAGCTGGTTATCTTAGCTTAGCACAAAGACAGAAAACAAGGGGAAACAGCTAGCCGTCTGTCAGAAGTTTCACAAGATTTGCCCGCTAGCTTATCTAAAACTCACTGCCAATTAACATATTTAAATCTAATTAGATTAATGTGCACAAAAACCAAAGTGTAAAAATAACATGTTGTGGTTTTACATGGGATTATGTGTGGGACTATTTCTTGGTCAGGTGCTGGAGCCTCCGCACTCCGTCTCTCTCATAGACTACTTGAAGTTACTGCGCGCAGCCAAGAAATAGGCAGATTTAGTCAAATTTAATGTAAGAAAGTAAACAACTGGATTTTCCAAAATAGTGAACTGTTTCTTTAGGATTATTTCTGTGTTCACAAGGTCAAGAATGTATTTACAAACTCAAGTGTAGCATGATACATAAAACAAAGGTAAGCTCTTGAAAAGCTCAACTGCACATTAAGAACAACATAATAAGTCCAAGCCCTGACTTACCAAGTAACAACAGACTTAACTTACCTTTATCAGTGCAGAGCATGCGCAGCGCTCTGGTGTAAGACTGAATGGGAGCTGTGGGTCTCCCTGGTCTCTGAGGACGTTGTTGCTGCGGAGCCACATCTCTGGACACACGCTGCTCCTGAGCCTCGTCATCAGATTGTTCACTGTCACTGGAGCTCCACGCAATGTGCACCGAGTCCTCATCACAGCGAGCGGCACCGGTCTGCACTGGACACACACAAGGGAACATGAGAGGAGTCTGACATGTGTCTGTCTAAATAAAGAATAGAAGAAATTAGGGGTGGGTACTGGTTGAATTAAAACAAAGCCCCTTACTTACACGCATGTTTTTTCTACAAAGCCCAACGAAAAGGAGGAATTATCAAATTATTATGTTGTCTAAACACAAGAAGCTGTACAAGAACTTTCATAAAATAGTACAATACCGGCATGCTTTGGATTTAAACCAAGAACTAGAGAAGTAAACGACTACAAATTTGACCAAACATACGATGCCAGCTTTCATTGTGTGATTCAACTTTTAATAATCTGTGGTATGACCACACTGTTAACTCCAAAACATACATTACATATAATTTGATTTTATTAAGAATGTGAACATTATAATTGCAAAAGCTGGTTCATTTAAATAATAAAATTGTGGACCGTGATTGACTATGCCAAGGAAGCCCACAATATGTTTACAGTGATGATAAAATATCAATATATTGCACAGCCCTTAATGTATTACAGCAATTGAATTCGATTAAACAACAAGTTACCTAAAACAGGGGACTGGGCCAACTTTCTTATGTCAGACAGTTTTCTTCCTGATGACTTGAGGTTCTGCAAGAAAAACGAGTGTCATCACCATCAGCCATGTTGGAGCAGCAAGGGAATCGTGCATTAGAGTTGGGGGGTGTAATGGGGGAGTTATATGGGTATCATTCCTGTCATAATACCCTCACAGAACCTAATCAACCTTTTTCACTGGAGAGTCCAGAAAACTGTCTCCACACTTCTCCCAGCTCTTGGCGGAGGACACAGATGAAAGCGACGACGGATCTCTCCCCACTTTTTGGAAACCATTTTCGACATCCTCCGGAAAGAAAACACACTTTATGTCCTTGTAGTATCTTTTACGCTAAAAGAAAAACGAACAGAGAGGCAAGAGGGGACATGTCAAAAACGCTATGCATCAACGAATGAAACAACTGGTTTGATTGATGTCTTACTTAGCCCTGAGTCTCATTGTGGCTGTCCTGCTTCTAGATTGGTTTTTACCGGGGTTCACCGTAACAGCTAGCTTAAATTACAAACAGTGGTGTGTTTGTTGTGATAAGAAAGCTAATCTAAGTTAACAGATGACTGACATGTAAACTCCAATGAGCTGTGGGCGGGCAGAGGCGGATAACTTGGTTGCCAAAGCTAACTAGCCTGTAGTCTAAAGTTATAGCAAACCCGCTAGTATGTTAGCTAGCTCGCTAGGTAGCAGGTTTCTTACCTTTCTGGGAGACATGACGATAAATAAAGTAATTTTAGGCGGGTGTTGTAGTTTATGTGCGTGTTCACAAAACGTTATCTAATCAAATATGTTTCATTAGTTAACCCATCATCGTGTAGTTGCAGCTTGCCGGTGATTTCTTCCTCACTATTTTGCAAACTAAGCTAACTAGACGTAACTCGCTGTTGCGCAATCTGAAGAGGGGTGTGTTTCATTATTCAACAGCGTGGACCGGAGGCGGCCAGTGTCTGTGTGTCCGTAGCGTTTTATACAAAATGATGACTTGCTTGCAATGGTGCAAAGTAACTACGTACATTTTATCCAAGTACTTTTTAATTAGGTATAATTTTGAGGTACTTTTGTTCTACTTTACTCAAGTTCATTTTATACTTCATTTATTTAAAGGTTTATTTATCACTATTATTGATGTGTTAACCTTTAAGCAGCATTTTTGGGGGGTTACTACAATTTAAATAACAAATCATAATTTAGAGGATCCAGTGTTTTAAATGTAAAAATGTAATCTGCAGACATAGATAGCTGTAAAACAAATTTAGTGGGAGTGAATATTTCCCACTCAGTGAAGTAACATAGCAGAAAATGAAAATACTCTAGTTCCTCAAACTTACTTGAGTAAATGTACTAGTAGTAATAGTTTTCAGATTCAAATTTTACATTTAAAGCATATAAAAATGTTGTACATTGTTACAAATGTAACTACCAGCACATTTGTATGTTATTCTATTGTATTCAATAAAATAACACATGTATAACAATGCATTGAGTACACTTTAATAAAAACTGTATTTTTACACTGTGGTATTATAACATGTACCTAGTAAAAGAGTGAGTACCTGAACACTGCCTTGTATGAAATCAGATATGTTGAATTATCTGCCGGAAAAAAAATAACCTACATGTATCACTGTCAGAAATGTTCTGCCTCTCTAAATAAAGCAAAAATACTGCAAATCCTCACCTGAAGGCATATATTATTGATAGTTACAGTAGTGTTAGAACTAAATTGAGTTTTTATAACTATGACAAGGCCTAGCTGCTGCTGTTGGAGTGACATGACAACACTCCCATGGACTCAAAACGTAATTTTATTACAGCAAATCCATCCGAATCTCAACATCTTTCAAATAGCAGGTTAAACATACAAAAAGCTCACTTAACATACTGGTTTTTTTATTAAATATGTAAAAAGCAGGTCAAGTTATTCACAAATAAAATGCAAACATGCAACACGTTTTTGGGGGGGAATGCATAATGAGTGGGGCATGAAAAAAAACATTTACCATTCATTAATTATTGACAGTACATGTTTACATTCCTTTTCATTTACACAATAGTATATGACTAAAGCATTATGGTGCACTGCCCAGTTCAATATTAGTAAATGCAATATTAAGAAAGGGTATACAATGTACTTTCTGGAATATAGCATGGAAAATTACTCAGTGAACAGACTCATCTCCCTAAGACCTGTGGTTTAAAAAAAAAAAAAAGAAGAACATTCTGAAATCTGAACAGACCACAGGTTCCAGCTGAGGTTTAAAACTTACAATGCTGCATCATAAGACTAGTCCACAATGTTTCTTCCTTCCCTATGTTTATGGCATACCAAGTAAACTAGATCTCAAACCACCTTGTATGGTGTGAATAACATCGTTGAGCACACTGATTATCTGAACTCTTTGCGAGTAATTTGTGAGGATAGCTGTCAAACAGTCATAAGATGGCATTAAACTACATTTTATTCACAATTCATTGACTGTAGTGTCCTCCTTCATGAGGATGCAATGCAAAATCTTGCACTATTTCTAAGGCTTAATAATAATAATAATAATAATAAATATGGTGAGGGTCTATGGACAGATTGTCCAATACAGAGTCAAATGTCAGTGCAACATATGGAAGGAGGTTAAATAAGAGCTACTACGAGCCCTTTCAGGGCTTTGCTTATTGCATTCTTGTGATTAATATTGTTGATATGCAAAATGAAAAACTAAATAAAATGAAAAAATAAAAAAAGGACAGAAGCTGGGAAGTTAACACTTGCACTGACAGATAACAGTTACCTGTCTAAACATCAGCATTTCATCACATCTACTGTAGGCTTTGAATTGATTTTCGACCCGCACAGTCCTCTGAAACTCCTGTGATGGTCTGAGCTTGTCTGCTGGTGGAGGTCATCTCCACAAACCTGCCGCAGCAGTTCACCAAAAGTCACAAAAAACATCGAACAGTGAACAGAGGGATACAAAAAATAAAAACTGTGATGGTGCTTCTATTCAGGAGGTGGCTTCGTGTGCTCAGTCTTGGAGTAAACAAAAAATAGACCATGAGGAAAAATTAAAATCCTGTAACAGTTCTCACATATTAAAAAGAGGGGTGTAACTGTGGCGAGGGTTGATGGCAGTCAGTATTCATCCTGTTCCTCCTGCTGATCATCTGGTGCCTCCTCGTGGGCTTGCTGGTCCGCTTCCTGTCCATCACCCTCAGCCAACTCCGCTCCTTCCTAAAAAAAGAAAAAGAAAAAATGGGGCATTACCAGCTTAGTACT
This sequence comes from Nannoperca australis, assembly GCA_036023655.1. Classification (NCBI taxonomy): domain Eukaryota; kingdom Metazoa; phylum Chordata; class Actinopteri; order Centrarchiformes; family Percichthyidae; genus Nannoperca; species Nannoperca australis. Next base: position 61,625 of record JAVQJD010079880.1, read on the forward strand.
GGTGCTACTGAAGTATGCTCCAAGGCAAACACGTGTGATTACACACAAAGACAGAGTTCTCATCTCTTTGAACCGCGCAATAACTTCCACATGATTTTAGCACTAAAATTACGCTTTTACTGGAGTAAACTGCTACAAAAATCTTAAGCTGCTTATCTAATTATTGGGGGAAAAAAACTAATAAACAGCCTCCAACTGTCCTGAATCCTGTTCAGATCAATCTAGGGTCACAGACTGACCTGTTCGTCTGAGGAGTAAAGGACTTCCATTAGCCGATCGACAAAAGGGGCATTTTCTTCACCGTGTTCCTGGCACAGCAGCTCCACCTCTCGCAGCTTGCTGAAGTAGTAGTCTCTCTCCTTCTCCACTCCTTCCAGTGCCGACTTTAATGTGTTCACCTACAAAAATAAAAAGATTATTTCTTTTTTTTTTTTTTTTGCATCTATACCGAACACACAAAACAATGTGGACTTGGGTTACAGGCGACTGATAAACGTTGTCTAAAGTGCACAAATCACATGTAACTAGAGAAGTCCAGAGTAAGCTGCTTAATTGATTATTCTATGGATTGGGAGTAAATCTTCATCTAATCATTGTTTGTATAGTCTATTGATTCATTTAGTCATTTATCAAGTAAGAATACTGGTAAAACCTTCACAAATCTTTCTTCATTTGATCCCATCATAACTTTTGTGGGATTTGCTGCCTACTGGTCACGCTACAGAAGCACGTTCCAGCTCGTGTTCATCTCAGTTTGCTCCTTGGCTTGGACCTGATGTGTACCCAAACATATAAATGCAGCAAGAATAACTACATGGCTACATTTGCAGCAACACGTTGGATCCCACAATGAAACAAATAGATGAGAAGCATGTAGAAGAAGCACAAGAAGAAGTCATGAGAGACCGAGTTTCAATTCTTGCCACAAATTCTGAATTGGATCGGAGTCTGAACTCCGACTTGGCCATTTTAGGACGTTGTTCTTCTCAAGCCATCAGCATAACTTTGCTCAATAATCAAAATAGTGCCAATGCTCCATTTAAAAAAAAGAAATCAGACATATGATATAGATACATTCCATTTCTTCCACTGTTTAAATTTGGTACAAAAAGAGCAGTCACAGAAAACACCAGACAGTTAAACAACAAGTTAACAGTTGTTAGTTGTTGTGTTGCAGCACAAAAACCAAGTTTAGAAAAGTCCCATGCTTAACAAAGCCTCTTGTCTCAAGATCAGACAACATATCATCGATCCCGTCAACAAAGCCAAATTGTACCACATTTTTTTAGCTAGTGGTTATGGACAAGTGGTGAAAGGCAGAAGTAGTAGTTTTTAAGCAAAATGACAAACATAACCTGGTACCAGCTTCTCAGGTGTGAGAATATTACATTCAAATTATTTTCTTTGTCCTACATGAAGGTCAACTGAATGAAGTAATGAAAACTGTGTTTGGACAGCTGGTTGGATAAAACAAGCAATTTGACAACACCACTTGTGCGAGAGGACACTATAAAGAGGAATTGTCACTATTTTTGGACACTTTAAAAAGATAAAACGATGAATAGAGAAAATAACTTGTAACAGATAAACTGATACTTAAAATAATTATTAGTTGAAACCCTAGTGCCATCAGTGTGTTTTACAAGTGAACACAATCAGCATGTGAAGTGTATGTGTCAGACAGTTTGGATGATCGGTTTCCTACCTCCTCAGTAAGATGTGTAACCTGCGCTTCCAGTTCTTTCTCTCCTTTGGCAGGAGTTGATGGTACAGGGATCTTTTTGGCTGACGAGGGTCTGGATGTTGGCGTTGACGACTTGGGGGTCGTAGAGCTCGACCGTGATGCTCCTACAGCAGACGGCGGGTTTATTACTTGGGGATGGATAACTTGGTTTCTCTTTCACAGGAAGTTACATAATTTCCCTGCTTTCTGATCGAGTTTGGAAGTTGCAAGAACTTAAGAAATAATAACAGCAGGACTGGTTGATGTGAAAATAAATGTTTCAAGTCTCACCCGGCACCACAAGACCGGTACATAAATATGAAAACCTGCCGTGTTAATACTTCGATAGCAAAAGACATATTTGCAGCTTTCCTTTCTGCAGTAGACGAGGCTTACCTGCAGTAGGGGAGCTGGCTGCATGGTGAGACTTCTTTGGCAGGTTGAAGATCTGCTCGCCGGGGTCAGGCGGGGGAATGGCATCCTGACCCTGTCTGGCTGCAACTGGGTCGTACTCTTTACCATCGTAATTGGCATCAAAGAACTTCTTAAACCACTGGATGAAATCAAGATTGTCCTGAAATCTGCCTTTGACCAGTTTCTCCACTGGAATAATCTGAATCAAGGAGGAGGAAGAGAGGACCAAAATATAAACAAATGCAGGTTTCCCCTACCACACTGTGTGGAGCAACACTTTTTATTGCAGATCCCCTAAATAAGACAAACTCACCTTGTCGACATTCATCCTTTTGAAGGATGCCTGCAACAGTTTGAAATTGTGGATGTACTCGTGCTCCAACTTAGCTTGAAACTTGACCTTCTTAAGACTGATGCAACCAGGAAAGAGCAGATCCATGAACTGGCAATAGGCAGCTCCTGAAAACGTAATAAAATGTTAGTTTGGCACAAAAGCCCCTCAAAATTTATCAAAGAAATAGAGTAAAAATACAAAAAACTGGGCCTTTGCTAAGCCTGGGAGCATTTTCCTCGTCTAGAACACTGACCTTGTTTCCTTAAAAAGAAAAACTATTAATGCACATTCTTGGTAATGTGGCTAATATTAACTGAAACCTAGTTAGACCGTCATCCAGTAGAAAAAGAGGGCGCCAGCTCAACCTGGCAGTGGGTCAAGCTAGCAGATAAAACCCACATAAACCCAACTGGAGAGCGCATAAGAAGTAATCTACAGCAAACAAGTAGCCTACATTTTAAGAAAAGAGGAGGGGGTGGGGGCTGTGTGTGTGTGTGTGTGTGTGTGTGTGTGTAGGCAGAGAGTGATTGAAATTGGATTACTGGGTCAGAGCCTGAGAACACGGCAGGCTACAAGTTTATTTATAGACAACTCTCTGCCAGGGAGAGGTGAGCGTGTTTCCACAGGTTGCTGTAACTGCCAGCTTGCACAGAAAATAATTTGAACCCTGTGCTTTACAGGCAAAGGTGGAATCTGTAAAACACGCTTCCCCATCTCTAAAGGCTTCTTTGACACATGCAATACGAGCAGGGGGAAGGGGATGAGACGAACAGAGAGACGTGGTTCGTTCTGTTCTCACCTGAGGAGAGCTGCTCCACTTTCGTATAGTTTAGGCAGAGAATATCGTTAACCCAGGCAGTGATGTCATGCCTGCTCATAGTCTCCTGGGTTATTGAGGTAGAATATACGTTGACCGCCATCCCCCAACTGCAACAGAAAAACAACAACGTTTAAAAACAAAATGCAATGCGTCTAGAACAAAGGTGCTGTTTCCTCATGACTCAGGTTAGTTTCTCGACCAACACAAATGTGCGTACTTTTCAAATAAATTGAATTCAAAAGATGCTAAACAAATATAGCAGCCAGTCTTAAATCTAGCACATAAAGTGAAATACAACACACACTGTATCCTCTCAAAACAGCAATTAATGAAGATTGGAGACAGTCCTACTAAACCATTCATATTGATGAACTGATGTTTATTATCGAAACAACCAATAAATCAGATCATATTATATTCAGTAATCACTCAGATTTCCTTGGTGGCCCCACAGCAAGATTTACATCATGATATAATCTTTACCATTCATCCACATGTCCAAACTGACCCACAAAAGGGTCATGCACAAACATGAACCCCTCACCGAATGTTACCAGTACTAGTATCCACACTCTCCACACTGTGAATGTACCCCATCTTCTTCGCTTGCGCCCACTGAGTGCAGTGCACACCCTGTCGTAGAAAGTTATGCCAAAAATAACACAAAGTAATCAAGGCTCCAACAATAAGCCAACTTGAATTTTTTTTAAAAGAAGATACGGACTTGTGCATGTAGCAATGTGAACATTTCATAGTGGCCAAAATAATCTCAGTATACAGTATTATCTGTTCTAGTAGTAATAAATCTGTAGGGCTGCAATGTCGTGTATATGTAACGGATTAATCTGCCAATTATTTCCTCCATGAATCGTTTGGTATACAAAATGAAAAATACAGATTGAACTAGAGTATCTCTACACTTCAGATGACAAATCTGCTTTGTTTAGGGAATCCAGAATACACAGAGTGTGTAAGCAATGGACCTTTGTTATATTAACATCTTGGTTTTAGCAGGCATTGTAGGCCCTCTTTGAAATTGTGCCTGTAATTTGATTTTTACCTGCATGGTCAAAAGAAGCTGTAGAAAGGTTGGATTAAAAAGATGGTGCAACTTTACCTGCCTGCAACATATTGTCCAGGGAAGCTGCCCCACTTGTACTAAGGATATTCAGACCTATATACAAAAAGCATACTATGTGCCAGAAAATGCATCAGGGAACTCAAACGTTGAGCCTTTAGCTGCAGCTACAGATTAACTGGTCACACAGCATGACCACGACTCAATGGATGCATGCTTACAATTATAATTAGTAAGCCAGTGTTTCTCACACAATGGGTATACCTTAAAAGCCAGGCCAAGTATGTTGAAGAAATGCATCCAAGTATATCTTGACACATTTTTAAGAGATATTAGCAATTTAATTGATTTTGCTGAGAAATAGCAACTATTTACCAGTTTTACAAACACAACACCTTGTTTACAATTTGCCTGTCAACGTGTGTGTGAAAACCTGTTTGGGGAAGCGAGTACTACGTAGGTTAGCACATCTAATAAAGTAGCACTCAATAATATCAATCACACACAATATATAGTGTTCAAAGCTCTTCAAGTCCTCTGTAGAAATGAAGGCTGCCACATAACCATTTCAGTCTAATTCATTGACAGGGAAGAGCTGCACTAAAAACACGCCTCTTACTGGTTTATGGCAGCGACTGATATGCTATGAAATCATGCTAAATCATCATCATCACTATCCACCAACCGAGACCGGGGTATGCAGGGTAATAATAACCCTTGTTGGGCTATCACACCACTGCAGGAGCAGAGCCTCGGTTGACTGATTCTCTGGGAAGGGAGGAAGGAAACTGGGCCAGCCGATCTCATGTCAACAAAGCGGATGTACGCGCTGCCTGCTAGCATGCTTTGTTAGCCGGGCATGGATAGCCGGCCGACACCAGGGCTGGGCTGATGCATGAATGCAAACGGGTAGGGGGGGGGGGGGGGAGATAGAGAGAAATCAGGCTCGTGCTGCAGCTCGTGAGGGGTTTCGCACATGAAAACATCACCCCAAACACATTCAACACCATATAAGAGATGATAAGGTAGCTGCTGAAGTGTCATGTCACGATGGGAATATTTTAGCAGCAGCAGCAGCAGGGGCGGCTGTCTGTGTATTCCTGTCATTTAACAAACTGGACCTTTTCGACCCACTCCTCCAAAACACGCCCGTGCCACTGTGCACCACAACACTTGACAACGTTATACCGGTGCCGGCGATCATTCGGGGAGTCTGATAGGGGTTTAAGCTAACTTGGGAGCGATGTACGCCATAGTCTCGGACACATACAGATAAGCTAAAATGACAGTAGGCTGAGAGACAACAGGGGGGTAAAACTGCAGATGGGTGCAAAGCAAAAGCAACACACGACGATGAGGACCAGGCCAGAATGCAGGCTTCTTGTCTGCAGCGGTGTCTGCTTTGTTTTAATTATTATTTCTTTCTCACATCAAATCAAATGCGATGTTACACTGATTTACCTGTAGGCGCGCTCTCCCCGCACTGTATTTTTCCTGTAAGGAATGATGTTGGATCCGTTGTCCGGGACGAAGTCGTTGTTATTCTCTCCATTTGGGGAAAGGGCTTGGGTGGGACCGGGCATTTGGGTCTCTAAAATGTTGAACAGATACTCTGTTCTCTCTCTGGCCGGGAAAAACAAAACAAAACAACAGGAACGATGCAAATGCTAAGAAAGTGCCGCACCTCCGGGGATCTTTCCTTCTGTCCGCTTATTCTTCACAAATCTCTGCCCTAATGACGTCGCTGCACCCTGCACCACGTGACTGATGGGGTTGGCTGCCTGTTCCTTATGGTGGGCTATTTCAGTACACCAAATTACATTGATCACTCGTGTGCTTAAAAAAAAAAGGCATCGTCACCGGTCAGATCAATGCTTTTTGAGATGCATATCAACTTTGTGACAGCGAGGCCACTCATCATCAAATGCTCCGAGAGACAATACCCAATCAACTGGAGTTTGAATTTGATTGAAAGGAAAACGCAGCCCACCCGGTTTCACCTACGAATCTTCACATGATTCAATTAGTTACAACACACAAAAGATCTGGGTAAGAAGACAGGGAGATCCTAATAGATAGACAAAGGCGGTGCTGATGGTGATGATGCTACACATGGTATGAGGAAGTGTAGTAAAATGATTTGATTACTAACCATATGACTTAATAATAAATGCTAAATATCTCCATAAAACCCACATCAGTTCAACTGCTCCAACTGTATCAATCATCACTTACAAGTTTTTGGATCTGTCAAATAGTCCATTGACAGACACTTCATCAGCAACAATTCTAATAATCCAATCATTTATTTTAAGCACAAATTTACCGGTTCAAGCTTTTCAAATATGAATATTTTCTAGTTTTTAGAGTTTTGTGAACTGTATTTCTATGTCGTACATGCTCTGCCCTCTAACGGGCTTTGCTATTGATTTATCCCCTCGAGGCTCCGCCTCGGCACCTGAGTCAAAGTTCAATGTACTCATCCTCCAATCAGGGGGTAGTATCCTCCCCCTATATAACCCCAGTCTGTGCATTGCTCGTTTCCCTTTTTTTACTCAGCAACCTGTTGTCTTGAGTTCTACAGCGAAAAATCTGTC
>JAVQJD010079881.1:0-34497 GCA_036023655.1 Nannoperca australis
AAGCAAAAGTTTAGAGTTTGAAAGCAAAAGTTTAGAGTTTGAAAGCAAAAGTGTGGAAAGTTTCTCTCTCAAACCACTTTTTTTGACTGTTTTATAATGAAACAAAATTATCTCCATAGTATGGTGGTGCCAGATGAAAAATCAATGGGATTCAACCTCTGAGAACTGCACAAAAGCGGTGGACTGACCAACATTGCTATATTTAGAGCCTTGCTGCTACCTTGGCTAAATATATAAAATCATGTACACTATCTTTGGCAAAGATTTTAATATTTTAACTCTACTTTGCACTTGAAGTGGTCCTAAACTATTCAGATTCAAACATGTTACCTACAATAAAAATCTTGGGGCAGATAGATTATGTTATCTTATACAGTTGCAAAATTCGATCACCATTTTATACATCTGTTTGAGGTTGTCTAGACTGTTAGGAATATGTTCAAAGACTCTGGGCCAAACACTTTGACTCTGGGCCAAACACAACGAATTCCAGACTGCATGTTCAAATAGACTGAATCTAGCTGGTAGTGTTGCATCAGCTCCCTCTCATGTTTTATTTGGGGAAAAGTGAGCTTATGCAGTCTAATGGATGGTTCAGGGCTCCACAGGTTAGGCTTAACAGGCTCTGGTATTACTACGCTCTTAAACAAAAAGAAGGACAGAAAATGTAAGAGAATGATTCAAACAGTGATTTGGAGCTGCAGCTGTGAAGCTCATTGTAGATGTTCCTGAGATGGTACCTGTCTGTTTCGGACAGTGAATTAGCAGCAATAAACTGCCACTGTTTGTGGTGTGTCTGAATCTAAGCATGTGCCACAGGACATATAATCTAAATTGTACTTCTATCTGTGGTGTCTACTGTATCTGTTAATGTTGTGATGTTTCCTTACTGGACGTCACACGGCACCTATCAATCAAATAGTGATGTCCTCTCGATGCATTTTAAGTTCCTGTAGGTGTTTCTCTTTTCTTTTTTCATGGGGGCCACCAGAGCTCATGCTGATTATTAGCATTATAGTGATGTAGTGGCAACCGTGGTGGGGTTTTCAAGCCAGTGCGTTAAGTGTTAAGTGTGTTTCTCTAATGGCCACTAGGTGGTGATTTATATACATATATCTTCTTGTGGTGCCAATTATTTTTAAAAGGACGTTTGGCTCTCTGTTTCAGTTTTTCTAATCTGTGTCTGGCAGCAGTTTGGAAAATTGTTTGAAAACATATACAATAAAAACAAACTAAAAACAATACATACAAATTATCTTTGGCTGCAGCAGCTGCAGAGGCAGATATTTTCCAGGATTTTCCAGGAGTACGTTGAGACCAGACCCGAGCTAAAAGGAGAGCTACTATTGTAGCTTTGTGATTATTGTAGTCTTGTGACTTCCATGTTTTAAGTTGCTTAGCAACAGTGTTCTCACATGTTTAATCACTTCATTGCCAAGTGTACTCAACTTCCCATGTCAAAAACAAACTCAAGACGTTGGTTTGAGAGTGGGATATATTCTAAAAGACATAAATGCATCACTTCCTGGAAGGAAATGGTTACTGTGAGAGCACTAAAGGGAAAGGCTTTCATGAACTGGATACAAGATGAACAACTGCTGTGATTGTAGAGCAGTCAAAGAGAAACAAAATGGAAAATGTGATAAAACGTCAAAAAGTGTTACTGAAATCCTGAACTGGAACCCTGAATTTAAGTCTCAGGCCCTAAAATGGTCCCAGGGGAAAGACAAAAGGTCCTCACATTTGGAGAATGTCTCCCTCTCTCTCTCTCTCTCTCTCTCTCTCTCTCTCTCTCTCTCTTTCTCTCTCTCTCTCTCTTTCTCTCTTTCTCTCTCTCTCTCTCTCTCTCTCTCTCTCTCTCTCACACACACACACACACACACACACACACAAAGTGGTACAAAGGAAAATCCAGAGAGACAGATCAGAGAGTGTGTAAGTTCAGAGAGCTCAGAGAGAGAAAACTAGAATCCACAGCGATACGACTGTTCCTCTGGGCTTGGAACATAAAGTTCACACACTCAAGGAGAACATGTCTGAATGTATTTGTATGAACGAAAGGAAGAGGGAGACCAAAAGAGAAAGAAAAATCTGTGAGTCTGAGTGTGTGTATACACCTGCAGGGTACACGCTAATAACATGCACCACTGAAGCGCACACAGAGATAAACTAACAAACCCTGTGCAAGCCCGAGTCCATGTATTGCCCCAGATTACACTATCTATATCTAATATATCTATCCATCTATCCATATCCATGCCTCCATCTGCTTATGCATACATCATACATACATGTTAGTCTACACTGAATCCATGAGGAGAACACAGAGGCTGACATAAAACTGGTAAATCCCAAAATCAAAAACAGACACAGGAAGATAGGAAAATGTTCTCAGGCCTCGACTGAACTTTCTGCATCAGTAACTCACTGATGACATGTGTTTTGCTGCCATTTAGCTGACACTACCAGTAAAGCTTCCATAGACCAATACGATATTACTCACTAACTGACTTCATTGGTCTATTTATTGCACAGGATGGTTGCCAAATGCCTCATACTGCTGCACTCACATCGTTACCAGAGCTGTCAAATGCACTTCAGTATGTACATGAGTAAGTGAACGCATCACCGTTAAAAAGATACTTCAGTAAATACAACACTAAGTGCACAACTCACCGTTCATACCGCCGCCACGTTCAGCGCTGATTCTGTTGTTGGTCTAAGCTACGTTCAGTTCAGCTAACACAATCACTGCACATAAGGTTAATTAACCTTGTGACATCACTGTTGGGTTTGGTTGCGGGTGCAACAGAGCACAGTGATCAAGAACATTTCTATAAGACGATTCTGCAAAACCCCACATTATGTTTAATGATTTTTAACATTCTTTCTACAATATCTGTGCATGGCAACCACAGTATGTTCATGGTTACAGTTAAAACACACAAAAAAGCAAACATTCATTGCAGTTGTCTTGGCCGGACACAAACTCTAGTCTTCACAAACCTTCTGCCTCTACGGCCTCCACACATGCACACAGGACACACTACTGTCTGCGTTACCCATGAACGTTGACGTTGGACATAAATCGTGAGGTGATATCTAGAGAAAATATGCTGTTGGTTTATTCATTACAGCCCTTACATATATTCACATTTATCCTTATATATGTTTACAATCTATCATGTTGTCATCCTGATTGTCCATTCAGTCATTTTACTGTGTTGGTCTATTCTGTACAAACAGCACCTATTACACGTCCTGGTAGAGGGATCTCTCCTCTGTTGCTTTTCCTGAAGGTTTCAGGAACCTTAAAGGTTTGTGGGGGATCTGAATCTAAGGGTGTTGCATGCTGTACATATTTTAAAGCCCCATGAAGCTTTGTAATTAGTGATATTAGTTTATATGAATAAAGTTGACTTGACATATCTCTTAAAATGGATGCTCAAATTGTAACCGAAAGAGATTGAACAAAGCAAGATATTTTTCCTTCGGACCGTCGACTAATGGTCACACGGACCAACCGCCAATCATTGATTCACGCCACAGTTATGTACAGTAATTGCTAAGGTTTTGAAACTGCATGTGCAAGAGCAAATAGACTGGTGGTGGCAAAAGCACACAGGAGCACTTAGGAAGGAGGCAGCTACTTTCCCTCAGTCTGCCTTTAACTGACTCAAACCACTAACCGAAATGTTAAAATACAGTCTTCTTTTCCCAGTCCGTCAGCTGATAATGATCTAATTCAAATGGTAAAGTGGAGATATTCTGACGGAGCAATTAATTTGGAGCAAAGGGCTGTAAGACAAGACAAACTTTCTTGATCCCTGAGGAGAAACTGGGTCATTACTGCAGCTCTGAGGCTTGCAGCGAGCCGTGAGGTGGTTTACCGTTCAGGAGGCTGAAAACTCTGCTGAGGATGTTTATCTATCTGAACACTGTGGTGGAACCAGTTATGAGGAGTTAGGATTATGTGGATTAGATTTTTGTTGTACCTGTTGTACCATTAGTATCTATCTACTGGGTTCCTACAGCTTTTTAGAGTAAAATTCAAGCTTTCACATCTAAATTGTGACTATAAATTCCAAAACAAACAAATATAAACATAATGTTTATACATTAAAATTAATCATTTTACAAGCTTTCAAGACTTTTTAAGAACCCTGTTTATATAAGCACAATCAGCTATCAGTCCGCTTTTCATTTAGCTTCACACACATTTCTGTGTTTAACTGCTTTACAGACGTAACTGGTGAAAACAGCCAATTTGTTTTCTGTCACACACATTTTAGAAATGACCCTGCTTCTGCTGCAGCCTTAATGTTTTATCAAACTGACGTCTTTAGTTTCTGTTTGAGTAAACCAACCACAGAAACGGGCCGTTAGGTGAATTATGTTACAAAACAGATACCTGATGATATATTATAAAATGAAAATGAACACAGTCAAAATTTAATTAATTAGTGTGTAGTCTTGAATCTATATTTTATATAGTGCTAGAATGTCAGAATCTGTCAATTGAATGGGGGTTTGGTTTGGTTTTGGAATTGAATAAAAAATTATACCTGAGTGTGTGTTGGTATGTGTCTGTGAATTCATTATCTATACAGTCACATACTTCAATATGTGTGCGTGCTCACCTGCAGGGCACATGCTAATAACATGCATCACTGCAGCACACACATTAACTGAGCATGTGCAAACTGCATGTGCTGTCCTACATACACAGCATGTGAAGAGTGGATGAGAAGCATGTGTCAGACTTTGCAAACTTTTAAAAAACGCGACATCCCTCCACCCCCTGCCCCCCACCTCCTCCCACGCCACCCACCCTCTGTCCTGCCGGGCCCCGCCTTGATTTGATTTTAGAACAAAAGCAGAGAGACATAGAGTGTAAACACAGAGAGAGAGAGAGAGAGAGAGGGAGAGAGAGAGAGAGAGAAAGAGAGAGCAAGTGACAGAGACAGATCGAATGACAGGGGGAGCTAGCAAGAAATGCTACATCCCTTCACACATACACACACTGGAAATGGGATTGACAGCTCCCTCAAGGGCTCTAGTGAATTATTCAGCACAGTCTGATGGACCAACAGACAGGAGTGCATACAGAGAGACAGAACATCAGTCAGAGACACAGACTGGAAGCAAGACAGTGAGACAGGTAGACAGAGAGAGAGGGAGACATATGAACAGACAGACAGACAGGCAGGCAGAAGGTTGTGGATCATCAAAACTTCCCTTCAGGCAAAGTTTTATTCACAATCAATAACTCTATTGAATTTTACATAAACCTGTGTGCGTTCACAGTACCTGGATTTAAAATTCTTAAAGAGACACATTTTAAAATTCGGTGTGTTCCTTCACCTGCTGCTGGCCACCATGAGGGAGAGTTCTCAAACAAGCAAACAACAAAAACTCTGCTTGTAGTTTAACGGTTACAAAGGCCTATCAGAGAGCTAGTTCGCCTCAGACAGATACAGTAAAAGGTGTTTCAGAGCCTCTAAATCACATCCTGCTGCTGCTTCACAGTAAAAAGGACACATTTTCTTTACCTCCTGGAATCTTTAATTCCAATAATGAATGCAAGTTTAACTGCTCCCTGCAGTATTTGCTCAAGTTGTAAGATTTTTCTAACTTAAACAACATTTCAGAGAAAAATAAATCCAATCTGACAAATGCTTGTGAAAGAATTTTCCGACATAAAACATGACGTAGAAAACTGTTGTTAGGCTATCAATTTAAACCTGAAGTAGACAACATGACGAGAAATACCTTTTTCCTTTATAGTTGCCTTCTCAGGCAGCATGCACTGCATAGCTATCTATTTCTCCCAACAAGCTCCACCTCTTCAAATATTAACAATCCATTTCTAAACTTCTTCCTGAACCAAGCTGTGAGTAACAAAATAAAAACTAAAGGAGCTCACTCAGTGAATACTCCCTGACAGGCTGGATTCAGGGCACACTGCTCACTGTGCTCCACTGTTCAGTAAAGGCTGGTTTCATTCATGCAGTTTGCATGTTTGAAGCTCTGATTTACTTTTGGTGCTTTGAGCTCCATTAAACAAATAAAAAAGACCACCAAACATGTTCCCTTTCCTCCCATTATATATTTATTTATACATCAAAGTAAATATTTTGGCAATTTTTCAGACTACTTGGATTAAACAGACCAAGGCTGCAACTAACTAGAGCCCGACCTATAGATCGGCCACCATTGCAGATAAATCGAAATCGGAGTATATGCTGAATATATGTTTTGAAAAAGCGTCACTATTCTGGTTTGTCCACCAGAAGGTAGCGATAGGTCACTTTTTCTTGTCCTGGCCAGTACATTTCTTAATCACAATTGTTTAAAAAAACTAATTTAGAGAAACTTTTCAGAAATGTTTTTTATGTCATGAGTTGTGAAAAGATGAGAGAAGATTTTTTTAACTTTCAAATATCAGTATCAATATCGGCCTTAAACTCCTGTATCAGTCAAGCTATAGAACTGCAGATTATAATCTGCAGATTATTTTTTTCATCAATGAAGTCATTGTTTTCTGTATTTTTTCAAAAAAAATTATTATTACAATGTCTCAGAGCCTGCGCTGATGTATTTGAATTGCTTATTTCGTGCAAACAGTTCAAAGGTTATTCAATTTACAACTTTTCTTTAGATATGATTTAAAACTGTTACTTTTCACGTTTACAAAACAGTCTGGACTTTATTTAGATCTATTTTACAGATATCTTAATACGAATGTTGATTTAACTTTGACGCTAGAATTTAGATTTTCCACCTTAACAAATAAATAAATACTCTTGGGTTAGTTCTATTAGTTAGAGGCCATCTTTTAAATTTTACTTTATACTGACGGAGGAATCCAGAGTGACTCATTTGGGTTGGAGATCACGTCACATTAACAAATGCTCAATCAGTTTCACATACAGTACATCCATGAGACCTTGAGGCTCTCTTGAAGATGAAAAGAAAAGAAGGAAGTACTTTACTGTCAAGATAGGAAGTAATTAATAGGTTAAGACATTTTTTTATGATTTCATTGATTGTCCCCACCCGTGTGTTATGAGACGCCCGCTCACACTCAAGACTTTTCTCCTACCTCGCCCCCCAGTGGTGGAATCAGCTCCCCACATCCCTCAGACAATCAACCTGTCTGGCCACTTTCAAGAAACGACTAAAGACTCATTTGTTCCTGGAATACAACAAATGTGACACATCGGCTCCATAAGGTACTGCATATCGTGTGATATTATATGAGAATTGTTGTCTAGCTTGACTGTACTGTGATTGATAATGAACGGACATAATCTGTTTCTAGATTTAATGCTCTTTTCGATTTTAAAAAGCTCTTATTTGGAAGTCTCTTTGGATAAAAAGCGTCTGCTAAATGCCTAAATGTAATGTAATGTAAAAAATAAAATAAAAACACAAAGCCAAACCTTCAGAATCATGTCTCTTAGTGCTTGGACATCCCGGAGACGCCACTCAGGTTTCTCCTGGAGCTCCTCCCGTGCCTTGGCCACCAGCTCAGGGGTTAGGGTACAGGAATACATGGGTGGAGGGGGTTCAGGGAACCAGCTGTGTCCGGCATCTTCTGATTGGCCCACTGGAGGAGACCTGAGATCGATGGACTCATGCTGATCATCCATGGACTGACTGGGTGAAGCTGTTTGGAAAGCAGCACACAAAAAAAAGAGTAGGTTCTCGGCTGTAACATTAGCTTCTGGCAGGTGGCACACACATCCATTAGTACTACGTTACCTGAATTGGACAACATATATTGGAAATAAAACCCTCTGATACCTAAGAAGAGCAGGAGAGTGCCCTACAACACCACAACAGCGCAGACATGCTAACTGTATGTTTCTGCTTAGCAAAAGCCTTAGCCGACACGAACTGATCTTGAGCAGAACCGATGCGACAGAACTAAAGTCAGAATAATGACTGAATAATAACCCGCAAACGTGTTTAACCTTAACCGTCTAGGACACACATATGTGTCTTTTTTGAGCATCCACTGGCAAGTGAGAAAACAACACAGCGGTGACGACCCAAAAAGTGTCAAAAATCATAACCGACTTGTCAGAAAAATCCTTTTTCCGGGTGAAGAAAATACGCTCTCTCATTGGTCCATATGCAGCACGTAATGTGCTGTTGACGCGCCAGAGCAGTCACGTCGTGCGTCTGTTGTTTTGATAGCTATGCTGCTTTTAAGTACTCTAGTTGAATGCGATACGTCGCGCAATCAAAAGTGAAATAAGTCTTTTGCTTTTTAAATTAAAACGTGTTCTTCGAAAACGTTATTTTTAGAAATGACTAACTGGGAAAATGTGTTAAAACAAATACTACATACTACCATTCCTTCAGCTTTTCGCACGGCTTCATTACACCCGAATTTCACATCTTGTAATCTAACATACATAGAAATATATATTATTATTTACGCTTTTTTTAGTACTGATATTAGTTAAAATTGTAGGTATATATTTACGACAGAACATTGTAGCATTAAGATTAAAATAGAGATCAAAATTGAGTTTTGTATGAAGCGCGGAGTTGTGTTTTTTAAAGTTCCTAGTCCAATTTTATTATGATAACCAGCGGATTGACAAGAACTACATTTCTTCAGAAAATTTTGCAGACAGATACCAATTACACTTGACTACGGTAGATGGCAGAGTTTTCCTACATATTGTTCAGCCTGCATCTCTGTCACTATACATAGGCAACATGTCGTCTCTCGTTCTGTTAGGTATGTTTTCTACTTCAAATTTAAAAATAAATTGTTAAAAATAATACATCCAACTAACCTACTCTACTTATGTTTGTGTTTGGCATTTTGGTAAGAATGCAAGTACTTTGGTTATCTTTAAGGATAACTGTCATGTCAGTTTATAGTTGAGTCTAAATTGTTATTAGCTATGTATCTCCCCCCAGTGCTATCTATAATGATTTTATGTCACTTTATCAGTCTGAAGCAACATGTTGTTAGGCTATCAGTGAACAACCAGCACTGCCACGTTGGACCCATTGTTTTCCTCCAGAGAGTTTCCATCATGTCTGATATCTTTATTAAGTTCTATCATTTGTCATTAAGTTAATGTTCAATCACATTTATTCTTCAATAAACTCTTAAAATCATAGTTAGTATAAAATATGGTCTGCAGAAAATGCAATGTAAAAATAGACCTTGAGATTTATTCATTCATCTTCACATTGTAAGGCGAAACATTGCCTGTTTTTGTAAGGCAGTACAGGTTACAAGGCACGATTTATTCCATCAGTTAAACCACGATAAAGTACTAAACAAAAAATATAATATATTTTTTAAAAACCAATACAACATATTATTGGGAAACTTCCTCAGTGTGTCTGCATGTGACTTTTACAAAGTGGCACCGCAGACTTCACCATGTGTACCAAGATTTGCTTGGTGTAAATTTTTACATGTTAAATTTTGCTACTGTAAATATACTTTTTTTCCAGTACATAAAACAAAGCACAGATATTTTATTCCTGTCAAAGAATATTTATAGGAGACCCCAAAAAGCTGAACTCATTCAAGGGATTTCCTTAAGCTTTGATAAAATAGAATTCAAAAGCTGACACCATTGTATCACTAATGAACATAAAATAAAATACTGTGCAACACTAAATACATGACAATGTAAGGCCTGTTGTAACATTCATAAAATACTGACATGATCACGACATGTCTAACATAAGCCTTACTACACACACTGAGGCCATGCTAAAGGAAGTGATGTTACCCAATAATAAACTATATATACAACGATGTATTTCTACATGTCGATCTTACAGAACAAAAGCATGACAGTTTTGATGCTTATAGTTTTGTCTGGCCTTCGTTGAGCTGTGGAACTCAACTTCAGCTGCGTGTGTGAACAAATAGATCCCTGAAGAAAAAGCAATCTGCAAGGGACATAATTGCAATTACATTCTTTATATTTACCTACTTTATTGTTTCAGTCAAGTTAACAGCTTCAATGCTGATTGTGTATAAACTTACATATAAAGACCCTGGTTTAACACCATAAAAAACTGAAGGAATAAGGATTCAGAGGATTGTCAGATGGCCTCTTGCTTTGTGATAGTCGGCTGAGGGATGGAGGTTGGCTGCTTGGGCACGGTGGCTATGACCCCCTGAGGCATTTTATAATGTTCTGAGCTGGAGGCAGTAGGTGGAGACGGGATCGGGGTTTCAGGAGTGGCTGAAAAGTAGAACACAAAGGAGCAGGAGCAAGTTAAAGGGAGTAACTGCAGCATAAGAAGGTGTATATTTACCATGTTGTGGTATAACGTGTATTAGAGCAACACAATTTTCAGATAAGGAATAAGCACTTTTGTGAAATTTCTCAGAGCATTAAACATGTTAAGAAAGAATAACAGAAGTTCTCTTTGACAAAATAAGCCAGATTAGTTTCCATGAAGAGTTTAGAGGATTATTCTGCCAAGCCTGTTTGTCCTTCCAGCTACCTGACTAGGCTGTACATGGAGCTGGGTGAGGGAAATTTGACAGTCTCTGATTAAAATGTTACTGATTTCAGTTCACTTAGATTAATGCTTCTGATCACACTGATCAAATATCCAAGATCTTCTAGTGTATGTGGCAATGAAAAAGCCTCAATGTTTAATCTGAAGACAGAGATTTTGTTCTCATGTGTTTTGCACTTACATATTTGACCATTATGGATTGGCGTTGCCATGTTGCTGGTCACTATAACATTGCTGCTGAGGTGCTCCTGAACCAGGTGAGGGTGCAGAGAGTGAGGTGCGTGTGGAGCCTCATTAGCAGAACCTGAGAGACAAAACACACAAATATACAGTCAGTCTTCATTTACCACAGCATGTGACTGCAAAATGAATGCTCTTCTGTCTATATTGTTAACACATGTGGATACTGTATATTGACCCAAAGCTTTATAAAATTCATGTTCCACCAAGGTTGGTTACGAATGATCTGAAAGAGCTCACCTCCGAGAAGCATTTCTTGTAGCAGGTTGTCGATCTTGGCCATGCCAAAGAGTTTGACAAACTGGATCTGTTCGATCATTTGCCAGGTGATGCTCTGTAGCGTCGGCAGCAGCAGGAGCAGCTCCCCGAAGCGGCCCCGGGAGTCGTACTGCCTGTCGTTAATGTAGTCCTCCAGGCTGACCTGGACCTGGTATCGCATCCGCTTGATCTTTCCAGGGTCACTCAGACCTTTAGCATCTGAGGGCAAATAAAAGCAGGTGTGTTTACAAAAAGAAGCTGTAACTCTTTGTGTGAATACAGTATTCTACACTTTCTTCAGCTTAGGAACTTCTCACTGATGTTATTGGGTTGATAAAAAGCTAACACAATCCAAAAGATCAGTCAGTAGTAGTACCTGGGTCAAAGAAAACTATGGCTTTCAAGCATGCATATTCATTGTCGTCTATCTGAAGCTCCTGGAAGGGAAGCACCAGCTCATCCAGGATTCTCACTGCTACCCTGCCCACCTCCAACTCCGGGCAGTTTCTGGGAATGATGTAGTCGTTTCCTGCAGGAGAATCAGGAGAACACTACATTAGAATTTAGTCCAGGATGAGACTGTGCTTTTTCTTTTAACAGCATTAGACGATGAGTAATGGCAATATGAGTGTAGTGAAATACTCCTCCTTGTGTCAATTTTACCTAATAAGAGGATGTCTTTGTATAGCATGGACCTCTTTGCAGCGCCGAGCAAGAGGTGTTCTCCAGCATGAGCTCGCAGCAACGCCACCTGAAAAACAGTGATTTCATGTACTTTAGCCGTGTGAGTCAGTCTGTACTCCTCTACATGTTCAATGTTTTAGCATTGTATAGTGTCGTTTTAGTGTCGTCCCTTAATCTGAAGTTCACTAAAAAGAGAAAGAGAAAACCCTGGGGGAAGACACTCAGCAATATAACATCAGCAAATCAGTTACCAGGGCCTGGTGATCACCCTGTTAATGATTCTGCAGTGATTCTTGAGGAGGGATATAACTTTAAAACCAGCTCATCATATTCTAACTCAGGATTAAAATACATTAACCACTCTGGTTGAAGAGTTGTGTTGAGTGATGAAAAAACACTTGTAGTACTTGGAGATTTTGTTTTTTAATTGATCTTTTTTTCTTCTACATTTTTATTTATTTAGGAACAATATAGTCCCTGAGTCCATACCTGCGTGCTCCTGCAGTCCACGCTGTGGTTTTGACCAGACGGTTGATGAGTGACCAGAGTGTCTATACAACTATGTACACTGTGATTGTGTATGAGTCTTACCTGGTCATCCAGGGGCAGGTCACAGAAGGCTGGGATGTACTTGGCCCACTCCACCAAGACCAACAGCTGCTGTTTCATGGACTCACACACGTCTGTGATGGTGGCGATCTTTTTAGTCCTTATGTCACCGTTAAGTATAGGAGCAGGGGAGGTGATCTAGACAAGGCAGCGCAAATGTATGAAATCATTTGATGACTTGTGATTAAGGTGATTAATCATGATTCCAAACATGATTTCGTAGGTCTTACCTGTCTTGACAGTACGTCTGCCTGGATGAGTGCATTGATGGATGGTAAACTGGAGTCTTCATAGCTGGATCTCCTGGTACTGATTCTGTCTCTTTCATTCTGCACAGCTACAAACACACACACACACACACACATATTTAAAGTACCATCACTGCTGCAGCTGCATACTCATGCAGCTAAATAAATTGAATAAAAAATGTTTGCTGCACAATGAACGCAGAGTCATTTAAAAGAAAAAGAAGCCTTCCAAGGTTGTCATGTTTATCAGTATATGGCTATTATTATTTGGAAATGTTTGCTCAGCATAAGCTGGTTAGAGACTTCAGCGCTCCACTGAGTGAACATTAACAAAGTACTACTCTCGTGGGTATTGCAACACAGTCGTGTCAATTCAGTGGGGACACTCTGGCAGTGATTTGCTGAATAAATAGACAAATTCTTTTTTTGTCAGGCGGAAAAAACTGTTGATTTTCACAAAAACACATAGATTGATTTGGATGGATTCAGTCAGTCTGCGTAGAAAAGATAAAAGGCTCCAACCTTCTTTCTTCATGCCAGCTCTGAAGCATTTCTTCAGTCTGCAGTATCTGCATTGATTTCGCTTGTCTTTGTCCACAATGCATTGTCTGTTGAACCTGGAAAATGAGAGGAATGAGTTTCATCTGTGCTTTCATAAAGTCAGAAAAGAAACTTGAATGAGTCAATTAGTGAATCATTCAAGTAGTGAGATAAACAATTAGTTTATTAACAGAAATCTGCAACAATTTTGACAGTCGAAGAATTGTTATGTATATATATGTATATATATGTGTGTGTGTGTGTGCTGCTTCCATATTCTTGAATGTGAGGATTTTATGCTTTTCTTCATAGTAAACTCAATATCGTAGTGTTTTGGGCCGTTGGTTGAATGAAACACAACATCTAAAGATGTCACGTTGACTTGTGGGATTTTTTAGAATTTTCTAGAATAAAAATGAATCTGCTATAAAAGCAATTAGGCTCCTTTTTGCAGTATTTATATCCAGTCTACAGAGGAACAACAACACAAGTTTATGTTTTGCTTTGTCAGTCTTTGGCCTATAGTTGGGAACAAGCTCCACTGGCCAGGCTAGATGTGCTCTGCTTTGCTTCAGTGGCACATCATCAGCAGTAGTGCTCCTCACCTGCACGAGTACATGTGGTTTTTGCGGACGCTGCGTCTGAAGAAGCCTTTGCAGCCGTCACAGCTGGACGCCCCGTAGTGTTTGCCCGTGGCTCTGTCTCCACATATGGCGCACAGGCTGCCCACCCCCAGGTGGCCAGCAGCGTTCATATTGGCACTTTCAGCCGGTGAGGAGTCTGGCACAAGGAGGGAGAGAGAGAAAATGTCTCATCACGTCAGCAGGATTTTAGCTCATCACTTTTAAATATGTAACAGGGCGCCCCAAAACCAGAGGAAAAGTTTTTATATGGCAGTTAACAAGCATCAAGAAATATGTTCAGAGGCTGTAAAATAGTGTTTTTTATTTGACAGATTGTCAGTCTGGTTTGATTTAAGAAGGTGTGAACAGCCGGAGTGATTACAGTGATCAGCTCCATTGACGGCTGATCAAAACCAGTCTTCACGAGGAACCTGCGAGGATCTGTTGCCTGCCTGAGTGGCTCACACAGAGTCAACAGAGCATAATTGATGTCGCCTTGATTACCTCTGAAAGGGCAATCACTGGAGACAGTTTTCTTTTTAGTTACCCACACAGTCACCAGACTGGGTCAATCAATCATGTCATGACACATGCTATAGATTAAAAATGGCAGGCTGACTTAACAGACATTGTTACACATTCATGTAACAGAGCCGAAACATGTGAGTGATGAAAAAGTTGAGAGGTAAGTAATGTTCCCCGATAAGCTTTTCTTTTTTTTTTGGTCTCATTGGGAATTTTAGAATCAGGATCACAGTCAGACGTCATGGGAGACTGCATATATAAATAAGTCGTTGTCATAGATAGCACTTCTCAAAAAACGCAATCCTTTTTTCTTCACTTTAGATTCTGTGGGAACAGACCGTTTGTAACAGGAGACGAACAATCATGATACTCAAACTACTGCTTCATCAGAGGATGAATATCAATCCGCTGCAATCAACTGGACCCCACGTCACTCTACAAGCCGAAACAGGTTCAAAGTTGCTCCCAATGACCTAAGTGCATTGCCAGCAATGCAGTGTCTCGTAAATCAAATCTCTAAATGTTTTACCATTGCACCCAGAGGTGATAAAAGAAGACCACTGCACAGGATCATCCCTCTGCCAGCAGGAGCAGATGGGCAAATGGCCCCTGTATATCACTTCATGCCATTGCTCCCTCTTTCCTGACCAAAGTTTTAAATCAGTAAAAGTTTCAAAGTTCAATACCAGAGTTGCATATATGTGACTCACCTGCTCCCAATGGGAGCACTTGCATGTTTTCAAACTCCAGTGTGGTGTAGGCTGGGTCCAGAGCCTCGCTGTAGTCTGCCATGTCCATGTCTGCCAGTGCTTTGGACAAACAAATTCTCAACTACCTGACAGAGGGGCAGAAAGACTTGTCCAAGAAGCTAATGTGTCCCCCCTCCTCCTCCTTCTTCTCTTCTCACACCTCCACTAACCCCTCTCCCTCACCTCTCCCTCTTTTTTTAAACCTAGCTCCGCCCAGTAAAAAGGTAGCTCCCTGGCCCAGTAGAGTGTGATGGGGACATACTGGTGTCAGAGAGGAGTCCAGTGAGTGACAGCAGAGCTTGCCTCCTTCTCCTCTTTCCCTCATGCCGCTAACCAGAGGAGAGGTGGAGTGACTCTCTGGTTGATTGTTAACTAGCCTCCTTCAATGGCGAATCACAGGGTGGCAGGTTTTTTTTTCAACTTTGATATCTGCCATCTCTTCTTGCTTCTCTGTCAGTAATGGATTAACAATTTTCTCCATGAGAGCTATATCAGGTCAGAGCTTTGCCAAAAGACTCCCCCACCACTTCACCAGTTCATTTTATAGCCAACACTTTCTACAGCCTGATGTTTTCACATGCACACAAACGACGGTGCCCACATTATGTTATAAAGCAGCCAAGAACAAATCAAAGTGCTGCTTAGCTTCATGTGTCTACAGGGAGACCCACAGTGGTGGGTGAAGTACTGTACTTAAGTGCAATTTTTAAGGTAGTTGTACCTGAGTAGTTCCATTTTATGCTCCTCTATACTTCCACTCCACTGCATTTCAGAGGCAGTCATCATACTTTTTACCTCCACTATATTTATCTGACAGCTAAGGGCGGATTATAAGACAATGATTCCCAACAAGACACCCAGACTGAAAGAGACGCAAAACGTTTGAAGTCGTGTTTGTAGGCTTGCTTTTGGTTCAAAAACTGCAGCTGAACTTCAGTATTTAGTTCAAACAGATGAGAGGAGTCTAGATCCACACTGACTCTCCTCTGCACAGATATTAAACAAAATACTGCAGCATGCTTTACAAAATATTGTAGGAAACCATCCACCACTTTCTTAAAACAGGGCTACTCTGCTGTCAAACTGATTTAAATTGCTCTATTAACTTTTCTGCACTTTAATGAAATGTCACTGTAGCCTGAATATAAAACATGAACAAATTGTAACTTGGATTTGGTTGAGGGATACTCAATATTACAAGACTCTGATCAGTAGCAAAAAAACACCACCAAGACATCCCTACTTTTAATTAAGAACTGTGACTCTCCAACTAAAAATGTTAACATTCCCTTTAAACAGAGGTTGTTAAGTTTACTAGTTACTTTGCTTATTAATCTTACTTACAAAACATACAATCAATTCAGAACCTATGATACATTATTAAAGCTCAAACTACCCAACAATACATAAAGCAGTTTAATCAGTTGCCACAATAAACCTCTTCTTATATGTTAATGGATCAATAATACTGATGTCGCAGTATGATTATAATAATAATATAACACTCTAAAAGGTTACATTCTGTAGAATCAGTTCTTTTACTTTTGATTCTAGTAGTACATTTTGTTGATAATACTTTTTTTTACATAAGTACATTTTGAATGCAGGACTTTTACTTGTAACAGAGTATTTTAGTTATTGCTACTTTCACTTAAGGAACTTAAGGAACTGTTGAATACTTCTTCCACCACAGGAAACACACAAGTCAGATCATATCAGTCTGTCCCATTCAGACCTGCTTCCATGTGTAATACATCGCTGGTATTCACACTAGACTGTAGTTTTAAACATACACGAGGACATTTTGCTGGTAAATCTGAGTTAATTCTCACATAATTAACACACGGAAATAACTCTTGCTAAAGCCAAGTGATGCCTTTATGTAAAAGACTTCATTGTTTGTTAAAATGCAAGGCGCACGTGAGGCTGAAAAGCTCAACACTTGTCGTTGGAAAGGAAGCTGCTTCTTCAATGAGTCGGACCATATTAAAGAATCTCTTTAGAAAGAAGGGAAGCAAAAGTTATATTCTTCAGCAGGAATAAAATTCAAGTTATTTTCTGTAGTTCTCTCATAAACACATTCCAGAGGATATAATGAGAAAGAGTCATTCAAAAACAAAATGACGTGTTGCAGTACAAGTACCCTACAAATCGATGTGAGAGTAACCTTTAATATATTTATTGTTACAATAACTAACAAACTACAAGTGCAGTACGACCTCAGTCAGTTGTAACACGTGTCAAATCACTGCGCTAAACATAACACATAAATAATACTTCCAGGATCATTATGTCTTGTATGAAAAAGGTATTGACAAATCAACTTTTATATAATATATGCATGTAATACTGTTAAATAACATCCAGTTTATAAATGTGTTCACATGAATTTTGAACACATTTATAAACCCGCTTGGAGTGATGTGTGATATCATAAATCATTAAATGTGATTACAGCAATGCTGTCCTGTCATATCAATCATTTACTAACTGTAGCCAATTAGGAATACTGGTGACAAATACATTAATAAACACTTAAACATGTTCTTAAAACTGCCTACAACTACATTATAGTGTGTTAATATACATGCTAAATAAGGGGAGTTAAAGTAATGTGTTGCTTTTTCATCTATTGCATCAATTTGATCTTGTATGTGTCACATTTTAAATAAGAATAAAATGCTCAAATAATTTTAGCAATGGTCTAAAAAGCACACATGCGTACATTTTTTGGGGTGTTTTTTTCTTATGTGACATTTGCAACACATTGTCTTGAATCTGATTGTTTTCAAAAAATAAAGTCTCTGCTTGCGCAAAAGGGGTCTGCGTCTCTTACATGTCACACAGCAAACAGTAGTCTTGTATTTGAAGAGAAAGTGCCAGTACATAGCAGCAGGTCAACGATCCTGAGTTCAGCCAGACCTTACACGCACTAAACCCCATGTAGGTGAACTTGTTAACCATGCACTCAAATTATAGTGGCTGTTCATAAAACTATAAACACCATAACATTCCCAGGGACTTCTGTGCGATGTGTGTGAAATTATCTGTTAAATGATTAAATGTTGACAAAAACCCCTCTCTCTTACAGTAATCCAATCAGAAATGAAAACGATCAACGTGATCAAACGTACAGAAACTGTTCTTTTCACACTGTCAGATATGATCATAGATTTAGAGTCATTGATCTTACAGTGAGTAAATGCTGCAAGGATCTTTAATAACCTTATTAACTCAATTGACTCAATTGATTGAACTACGCCCATATGATCAAAAAATGATTAGCAGCTTTTTTACACAGCCCTGCTATGCTCACAGATGATCATTCTGCATCAAACACAGCTCAACTGGAGCATGTTAGTCTCATTTATGTGCACAGAGGTCATCCATTACGACATTTCTTCACGTTCGATGTTCGATCCACGCTGCTCTTCTGCAATGCTCATATTTGCTCAAGAAGTGTGCTGATTATTTCAAGGCAGTGAGCGAGTGAGGGGCGGGGGGGATGGGAAAATCAGTGTGGAGCTCTGAATGAGTCACTCAGAGCAAATCTTATCTTCTGTGTCATTAAAGGGCTTTTATCGCTGCTCCCATCTTGAATTTCTGTGAACTCCTCAAGGAACAGTCATATACAGGACTATAAAGAATTATCTGCACGGTTACATCTTTCTTAATCACGAACTGACATACTGTTCTGATGTGTTAGATGCAATGAAAATCTGCATTTTGAGGCAGGGGGGTTTGACTTAACATACTATACTTACATATAGTACACAGGCTGGATGGACATGTACAGATGAAGTTATAGCAGCGTATTTGTTTTATTCTGGTGGAATAATTTGACATTTTGGGGAATACTTTTATATCTTTTCTTGCCAATTGTGAGATGAGAAGATTCATACCACTCTCATATTCGTACATTAAATATGAAGCTGCAGCCAGTTAGCTTAGCTTAGCACAACAACTAGAAACAGGGGGAAACAGCTAGCCCAACTTGTTGTTTTTCACTTCAGTTTTTATTTAGATTAAATGAGATATAACGTGTCGACTAGGTGAAATCAGGTGCTGGTATTTTGTTGCCTTTGGAAGAACCAGAATAGCTGTTTCCAGTTTTCATGCTAAGCTAAGCTTCATGGTTGTAGCTTCATATTTAGCGTGCAAGCATGATTGGTGTCAATCCTCTCATCTAAATCTGATAAAACAAATAAAAAAATGTCCAAAATGTCAAACAATTCCTTTTATGTTAGTTAATGGTGACGAGGGCGTACTCGGTTTGACCGGGGTTGTCCCGGTTTTAAGCTGGGTGTCCTGAGCCCCGATAAATATCTGTCCCGGTTTTCACCACAATTAAAATAATAATTATAATATTATACTTACTTTCAGCACTGACAGAGATGTTTATTATGTTTGGTCCCACTTATTATCATAAAAACATGTCATCAAAACATAAATAATGCACCACGCATCTGAATTCAACATTGACTGATTTGTCAGAGTGTGTGTGTCAGTCAAAATGCTATCGTTATCAAGGCTTTTGCTAGTCTATAAGCCATAGGCAAGCATCATGACGCTTACAGATTGTACATTTTTGAGTACAATACAAGACACCATTTAACTTTAGGACATTTTAAATGATTAAAATTGTGGATTATTTAGCAGCAGGTGTGGTGGACAACATTTAGAACAGCTTACAAGACGATATGAGATACTCTGTTACAGTGGTAATACTTTACAAAATGGCACACAAATGTGAGTAGTTACTAAGGAACGAGAGAGGAACCAACCAGGAACAACCTGATATTTAATTGTTAATGAATGGATGACTATATAGTTACTAGATGAGTTACTAGAAAACAGACTGGGAGATACTATATTAATGAATCATTAGATAATGATTAGTTCATCATTCCTGATTAGCTTGGAACCTATAGCCACGCATGCATTACTAATTACTTTGTTTTAGCAAGTAAAGTAGTACTTCATACTGAGTAGTTACAGTGTAGTGCTTCATGATTATCTGACCATTATGGACGTTTTGATTTGACTTTACAACTATTAAACTCCAGTCAAAACTTCTATAAAGCAATGGTAATAAGTAATGAATAAGTTGCTACAAGTTCAGAGCTAATCAGGAATGATGAACTTATCATTACCTAACAATTCATTAATATATTGTCTCCCAGTCTGTTTTCTAGTAACTTATCATTATCTACTAAATAGTCCTCAATTTTGCGTCATTCAATTTGTTCCTTAGTAACTACTCACAAATTGTGTTTACCATATTATACATACCGTACAGTTTTTTCAACAACAGTTTAAACATGTAAACCCATAAAGGAAATGGCGAGAGGAGAGATGGGTGAATGTACGTCTCGTAAAAATGTATATTTATATAAGTAATACGGACAATAATTACATCACAACGTCCACAAAAGTCTCTAATGTAGGCAGTAGTCTGTTGTTTGATTTGGGTTGGCCAAGCCAAGACGGAAATAAGTTATATTAAGTGTTTTTATTCTGTGTTATTATATTCCATTTACAGTTTGTTTAATTTAATTGTATTTGTTGTATCATGTTTCAATCTGTGCCTTTTGGTACCGTGTCTTTTGTTTATTGTTTTGGTGAATATTTGTGTGTTATGTGTGTGTTGTTTATGGCAGAATAAAATCAAATCACATTTTCATACTATTTGTCTTATTGTAATGTTTGTGAGCACCAAATAAATTGATCATTCAAGCTGAAGCATAACTTTTACACTTGCACTTTGATAATGGCTGCAGCTGACAACGACTGCCTGACATTTAGCTGTTAAAATAACATGCTAAATACAGTGGGAGGCTGCCATGTGGAATTGTGATGGGCCACACAGCGCTGTCTTATAATCAGTCACCCAAACTCCTGCCCCGGGGCTAAAAGTCAAAGGATTGCTGAGACCTGATGTAACACTTGTGTGATTCTCCCCTTTGAAACTTCAAACTCCAGTTTGTGAACAAAGTCCTGTCTATCTTCTGAATAGGAATCTCCGACCACTGACCAAACTCCATTTGCAACCACTGCCTATTTGTACCTTCTCCTCAATGACTACATTTCATTTGCCCAAGTCCGATCTGAAAGGCAGTGCGGCAGGGAAGCAATACACTTAAACAAAATCAAAACACAGGAACCAGCAGCTGGAAGACAATCATGGTGACCTGGAGGAGTTAATAAGATGTGGAATATACACTGGGGACTTATTTTGTTACTTTCTAAAAGAGCTGCACCACAGGAGGAGCATGTGTGTTTGTAAAGCACATCCAGGAGCTTGTTGATGTTGATAAGAGTAAAACAGAAGGAGACAATGTGCTGGCTGCAGCACATTTGAGGGCCAGCAGAAAAGGGCTGCTGCTCTGCGCTCCTGCAGTAGATGGAGGAGATAGGTGAGTAGTGTCATGGCAAAGACCTTGTCAACAGATAACTATCTGTAAATAACACAGCTTATGCAAGCACCTGTGGCTGGCCACGAGAATATCATATTTTTTGTGCCAACAATATATTGTCAGTTACTTTCATTGTCTACAATGACACATCATTTTATGAATTGTGTTTTCTGAACATATTTTCCTAATAGTGTTATGTTAGTGTCTTTGACAAATTGTGTTGTACCTTTCTCCTGCTTTTACAATGGAAACTACATTTACACAGCTCACCTAAATAACTTATTTTTAGCTTTTTCCTGTCAAATAATACCACTTTATTACTCCAGTGAAGCTAATCTGCCCTTAGTGGCCTTCAAACACTGTTAACCAAAGCCAGTTCATGCCCTGTAGTGATGTTAGGTACATAGGTTTTAGGGTTTTGTGCTAAAAATGACATGTAATCAGGTTGCTAAACAGGTCCTTTAAGAGACGGGAAATGTTTGGTTTTGTTGTGTTTTATAAAGATGATTTCAATAAATTGAAAATGCCAAGACGTTCAAACCAGATCTTTTCTCTGAAACAACTAAAGAGTTGTCACATCGTCCTCGCCTATAATGACTATGGCAAGTGGCTATTCAGTTGTTCAGTATCTCATAGTAACATTTTGGTAAATAAATGAGGGAGGTATGTAGTTGGAGAATAATAATATAATACTATGATTTATTTAGTGTCTGTTTTTCTGTCTAAAATCTCCCTATGGTAACAATGAATTTACAGAAACTAACTTCCACAACTTTGTATTTCTCATGCACAATCACTTACAATATTTCTCCATGTCACATATTAAGTTTTAAGGCCAGAATATCCACTTCAACACATCGTTGTAATGTTTCAAGCGGAAGGAAAAATTCTCATGATTAAAACCTTTAATCTTAAAAAACATGTTTCATCTTGTTACACGTCCAGTCAGACTGAAAAACTCAAGTAGCCTCTGCACACCAAATAAGTAAACAATTGCATCAATAAACACAAAGGCCCACAGGAGACGTAAATCAATCACAGTGCGTGATAAGGCTCTGTAATCATTAACTCTGTTTTGCTGAGAATTCATTTTAACTGCTGGCCCAATCGCCTCTGTCAGCAGCTCTGTTCTGAGCACTTTTATCTCTCTGATTCTCTATAGGTCCTTCAGTCATCAGCCAATCAATAGACATTTAACCTCCACAGCTTGAATAACAAGGCACTAAATATTTAGGACTTCAATGCCATCCTATCAGCACAGGGCCTAAATCAAAGTAATCAATGAATAAAATGCATCCAAAACTGTTGAACTTTTTTCAAAATATTTGTGATTTTTCTTTTGCTTAAGTCAAACACATAATTCATCTGACCAACAGCTTGCTTCTTTAAATCTTGGTTAGACAGTCTAAACACTTCATCAGCTCATTTCCCTCAGTGTTCATTCGCTGCTCTTTGCTGAGGTCACATGCTGCTCTCTGCTGATCTTGCTCTGTTTCAACAAACCAACTCTGTCGTCAGACTCTCAGTTATGATTTCAGTGTCACAGGGCTGTCAGCAGTGGTGTTCCAATTCTTTTAAGTAAAAGAAGCGACACCACAATGATAAAATACTCCACTACAAGTAAAGGTCCTACATTTAAAGAGTAAAAGTAGAAAATGTGGATGTGCATTAAGATTGTGGCTGCAGACTTCTGAAGTGGTGGCAGAAGTAATCAGATCCTTTAAAGAGTAAAAGTGGCAATACTGCAATATTAAAATATTAGCAGAAAATATGTATAATATATCTATTGTAAAAGTGCTCTTTATGCAGAAAGAAATGCTCCGGTCAGTTTTATGATATTATATATTATATTCTGGGTAATTGTTATATTAACTAATGTGTAAGGAGCATTTTACTGTCGTAGCAGGTGAAGGTGGAGCTAATTTTAACTACATTCTAAACAACTGGGTACTTTAATCTATAACAATGCATTATATTTATAAGCTCATTGCGGGTTTTGCACGTGAAATAAAAATAAGTCTAAGAAATAAAACTTAGTTAAATGTGGTGGAGTAAAAAGTACAATATTTCAGTATGTGTCAAGTATCAAGTAGCATAAAATAGAAATACTCCAGTGTAGTTCAGTTATAATTATGTTGCATTTCCTCCGCCAAAGTGCCTCAGAACTGTACACAAGTCTGGTACTTGAGTATACAGTATGTACTAAGTAACTATCACTGCCAGCCAGGCAACATGAAATCACTACTTACTACTGCCCTCATGTGGACATGTTGAGTCCAAACTCAACTCAGTGTTCAGCTAGACAGGCTCACACTAGATGTTTAATCAACAAACTGTTATATCACTGAAAATATTCATCACATAGAATACAACATTTTGAGATATTTTAATGTAATACACAATATACTTGTTCATTTGTGCCTCTAATGTTTTTCCTCAATGAATCAGCTCTTGTAAACAGTCAACATTTAAAGCTTTCTTCTCTCAAAATAGTTCTTTGGACAGATTCAGGCAGCAGTGAACCAGAAGCACATAACATTATTCATTTCCACATCAGCACTACGTTTGGTCTGTTAGCTTCCAGCAGCTTTACTTTTCGCAGCTCCACACAAACAGCAGCTAGTGAATAATCTGCATGCTCAACTACTAACTCAGAACTGTGAGAGTTAAACTGTGAGAAACTCTGTTTCCTTTACCTTTACCTGGGTTGGTGAAGTGCAGCGTCCCATCCTGGCCATACATCCCTCTGAAGGCCGAGCCCTGACAGTGAGCCGGCCAGCAGAGCGAGGGCCCATGAGCCTCAGTGGCTCTCCCAGGCCCGGCCAGGCTGAGGCAGGCTGGGAGGAGAAGCAGGGCCACTGTTACTGGATAGTGCTGTTTGCCAGGGCCACCGGGCCGACTGTTAGGGCCCACAGCACCCTGGGATAATCCCCTAATGCCTGTCACAATGAGATTTGATTGGAGACTTGAACACCCGGATTAATAGTGTCAAGTGAACAGTGTGTAATACCTTCCCACCAAACAAACTAATTCTGTTAACACCAGATATTTTATTACAGCACAGATTCAATTTCACTTCATTAGCTGAGTGATTTGTTCAGCAGGACTCTATAGTGTAACCTTTATATAACACAAGCTTAATACTTTCTATACGGCTGTAGTTATTTAATAATTCTCTGGGTCTTTGTTACTAGGTAGGTTGAAACAATGTAGTATCTGTGTGTCAGAGTTCACATTCAGTTAATCCAGATGACAAACATCAAGAAAAAGAATCCTACAGAAGAAAACTGTTGCAAAATTGGACATTTAATTTAGATATGACTGTCTATTGATGATTTGATCTGTTAGCACCTCATGAATGTCACATAGCTCGTTCTGATGATATAATGATTTAAGTAAACCATTTTTATGAAACCAGTTTGAGTTGATTTAATTACATTTGATGGACAAAAGTGGGCATGGGCCAAAGGCCCTGAAGTTAAGGGAGCCTTTGGTCTTTTCAAGTAGGTTGAAAAATATGTCTAAAAAGTGGCCAAATCAATTTCTTATTGAGTGAAAATTAAGCAACACTAATGTCAAGTCCCAACCATCTTTTGAACATGGAAAGACATGGGTTGTTATAATAGGTTGTCAAAACAGCTAGAAAAAGAAGCTAGAGATGCAAGCTAAAGACGGACTGAGAATCATTCTGAATCAAACATTATTGCAGCAGGGGCTGTGTAGAGTAGTGAGGGCCGTCAGTACTTGTTTCCCTGATAGTATAGCTAATATACACTAGTTCAAAGACTAGTCCAAACTTAAGCATCAAACTACTGCAGTTCAGTATGTCTGTAATAAATCGATTGTTTTGGAGTCACTGGTTCCCTCTGCTGAAAAAAAGAGCTCAGAGACATTTTTGAAAATAATTTAAAAAAAACACGTACTGTACCTAAGACCAATTTTGTGGGACGATTGAGAGCTTTTATTTTATGTTATTTTGTTCTTCTACTCCAATATTGTACATTTTACTCCTCTACATTTATCTGACAGTTATACTGTTTCTTTTACAGATTAATATTTTACACAATACACATGATCAATTTATAGATTGAACCACCCGACATATATCAAATTTAGATTAAAAGTTTTTTCTCAAACTGGGCAACTCCATCTGCTGGGGGTGATCATGTTCAGTCCAAAGCTCCAGAACAGCTTCTAAGGGATCGTGTGGTAAGATTGTTTTGTAAATTAGTTAAAACTAGCTCTAACTTAGTGAGCTAAAACATACAAATGATGCTTACACATTGATGTATCAGTTATTACAACACAATCATACTGACAGGAGCCATTTTGCTCCCTAGTACTTTTATTTTGGCTACTTTAAGTACATTTTCCTGATTAAACTTTTGTACATCTACTTAAGTCAAATTGTGACTTTTACTTATCATGGAGTACTTTCACAGTGTGGAATAGCTATTTTTACTGAAATTAAGGATCTCAATAATTCTCGCACCACTCAAATAGAGTGATAGATAAAATAGATTCAGTGCATTTTTTAATTGTAAATCTTCATCATGATCCACACAACAGCTACCATGTAAAATACATGCCACAAGTGCATTAATACTCTTGCTGTTTTATGGCCCTGTGACAAGCAGATGTTGTGTTTGTGGGTCTATTTTAGTTCATTTTGACCGTTAACGTTGTCTCTGTCATTTACAGACAGTGTATATATTAATTTGTTCCCCACTGTCAAGTCATTCAGCTTTGTAAGCAAACAGATATCCGCTGACGAGCTGTTGAACGGCTGCTGTCATGTTTACATTCACCAAGTTATTCTGCCAACAGCAGGTTGTGACCGTTGAGCAAATCAATCTCATGTGTCTGACACGAAGTTAAGTGTGTTGTGTGAGCTGTATTTTAAGTTACATTGCTAAGAGGAAGGCTGGTCAGCATGTCACAGTAGTCTAAGGTGAAAAAAATAAACTGTAGTAGACTCAGATTTTGTACACCTTTGCCAAAACTTTGATCTTCTACTCTTTCAGTATACATGACAAAGAAATGTTTTAAATTTGAAACACTTGCTAGAGACATAATGTCAGCAGCAGTGTGTTGACAAAGCTGCCAAAGAATGTATTTGTAACATAAATGCCTGGTTTTGGAAGATGTGTTGAGCATTTACTGCAGTGGGAGAAAAACAAATCCTTTCAAAAATGTTGCTAGTTCTGGTAATTGTCAATGTTTCTGAAAATCAGGCTATATGATAATATAAATGCCAAACCAAAAACAACAATTTCTGTCTATCAATACTTTCTGACTTAACATTGAAAACAGGTCATGAATATATACTTTGAAAAAGACTCAGTAATCTACTAAGCAAGCTGCACACTGTAGTTGTTAACAAACGTTACACAAACAGGAGAAAAATGAGCCTTTGTTGGGGACTATTTTCAGAGGTGGATTAATACACATTTGGTGCTTTATTGAGTATGTATAGCAGCAATATGGTGTATGTAGCATAAGTTTAAATAAATAGCAGTGCCCATGTTTATCATCATATAAGAATATGTCACCTGGTGCTACAGTGTGGAGCTCTATGGTGCAGGGAAGACAGGCTAAAACAAGCAACTTCTTCCAAACTAGTTCACTGCATCTTAATTTAATTAAGATGGGAGAATTGCTCTCCATGTAACCATCACCATTCACGCACAAGATGCTTTTATTTGTAGTGCCTTACTAAGCTACATATTTAGATGGATTCTTAAGGCCTTTAAACACTGGAGGCGTTTTGTCGACACTGGAGGCGATTAATTTGCACATCAAATATATATAAATATATATAAATATAAATATTCACAAATATTTTTTTAACCTGTATCCAGTCAATGCAAACCTTCACATCAGCATTGGAATTTTGCGGAGCGATATTGCGGCTTTTATATTTTTGAACCAAGGTCGATTTTTCTGAGGTTTTGCTTCTGACGTGTAAACACCGGACCAATCAAAATGCAAGTTTGTTCACATTCACAGCATTCAACATGGCGGATCGTTTGATTGTCTTTTTTCAATAAACCTTGTTTACCTTACACAAACAACTAGCCGCTGCTCCGGCTCGATCAGCGCTCTGAAATGACTCCTCTGCTTCTTCAGAATTGGTGCTAGCTGTTGCAGCAACACTTCAAATTGTCTGACAGACATCCTAAAGTAGGTTCTGAAGTGGCGTAAAGTTTGATCTCGTAATTATTTTCAATTTCGCTCCATTTATTCACGTTGCTGTCAGTGTGTAAAGGTCTGTGTGCTCTACTAAACTGCATTATAGTTCACATTCTACTTTCTCACCTGCTCATCTGTATCTGCAGAGCATGTCCCTGTCTGCTTCCAGCATGTCTGTCTGTGCTGCCTGCAGTGTGACCACACATCATTACTTTACCTAAAGAATAATTACTGATGAGCTTGATGATCATTTTCATTTGATACACTGAATATTCTTCTCAGAATATATAAAAGTACACTAGATTACCAATAGCCAAGCTTCTAGAATCAAATATTTTGCACTTCAGTTACTTAAATTCGTAACCTTATTTTATAATACATTAAGTCTTTTAGAGAGAAAGTTAATGTGACACATCATTGTGACCATCTGATTTCATGGTGATAGATGAAGGATGAAAACAGCGTCACAAACTGGCTAAAAGGAAAAAGAAAAGCATCTTGCTACTGAAAAAGTAAGATACGTACAGATGCTGTCACTTTCAGCAATGGATTGATGCAGAAGAGTGCAGAGAAATAGGGAGAGCAGGTGTAGAATAAATCAGTTGTAATCAGTTGTCTAAGTTAAGACACTAATCCATTTAACAGTGGAGTTATTCAGAAACAGAAACCCATCCCTTTCAGGGCTTCCAGAAAGTCTTTAGTTTTACAGAATAACACGGATCATACAGCAGCATTTGTTTAAAGACAAAACAACTGTTTAGCCATATGCATCCATCTTTTTTCTTATCATCTGGCTGGAGAAAGTGAATTTGCATCTCCACCTCCCACTGCTACATGCAAATCATTTAATGAATGACCACTGGAGTAAAAACAAAACCCCCATTAACTGCTGTATCTGACAGCTGGTGTGAGAGGTTGCACAGCAAGGTCTTTATGCTTTCACTGAGAGAGTTCAAAACTGGCTTCAGTGGCCGTGTGAAGAGAGATTTGAGTGATGGGGACTTCTGTGACTTCACTTCACTGTGTATTTGTTTGTAAAGCATCACATCCTGTAGCCATGACAACACGTAAGCTTCAACAAAGTTTCAGCTCAGCTTTCTTATTTCAGTCTGTTCACAGTTACTTTAACTCCACGGAAATAATGTGTTCAGCACAACAGATCAGTACAATGTTGGAAAGTAACTAAGTACAAATTTCACATACTTACTTACATTCTTTACTTGAGTATTTCTGTTCTATACAACTTTATACCTCAACTCTACTACATTTCAGAAGGAAATATTGTACTTTTTACTCCACTATATATGAAACTTAGTTACTCGTTACATTTTACATTAAAAAACACATGATATACTTAGATGATATGACGCAGTACTAAACTAAATTGCACAGAGGTATCTAAAAGTGGCTCCTCATGGACTACAGCATATAAAAGCTCTCACGTGTATTTAATAGTGATAAAAAGTGAGAAATATAATATTCTGTTATGATATAACAATGTGAGAGGACTTTAATTACATTTTGCTGATAATACTGTACTACTTAAGTAGATTTTTGAATTCAGGACTTTTACTTAAGTAAAGTACTTCTTCGAACACTGAAAATAAAAATCTGACTTTATCCAGCACCGCAGCCTCTCCAAAACTGCTACTTGTATCAGCTGCACCAAAAAGATCATGTTCAAATCCTTTTAAATCACCCTGTGATACCTCCTCTGACATCTCAAAACCTCTGCACCATCATCACCATCAGGCCCGGCTCCCATGGCCTTTTTAACATCCTCCGTATCTCTGACACACCTCCCTCTGAGATTACAGCCGTGTGAAAAAGGCAGACACAAATGGTGATGAATATTTCCACTCGCAATCCGTTGTGATCCAGTAAAGCTCTGGAGCCAAACCACCAAAAATGAAAAAAAGGCAAACAGCTGCCACACTCAAAACCTTTTTAGTCTCTGAAGCCATATTGATAAAAACAAAAACAGCATGTACTCACCAAATGGAAGTTCCATACTTGAACTGACTTGTGTGTTTACATTGACCATGTCGTCCTCTGCCTCTTCTCAAGCATGTGTTTTAAATCCACTTTTTCCTCCCTCACCATAAGGTGTAAAATGTGGAAGTTCGGCGCAGGTTGCTGTAGTGTGAGAGGGTGTTGTTGGTGCAAGGTAAGGCCGGTGTTGCCGCTGTTATCTTATTGATTTTCCTAATCTGGGCAAATGTGGGTGGGGAGGTTAAACAGTAACCAGGCTCGTATGGACACCAATCTATATAGCAGCTGTAACTAAGGCAACATGATGATAGAAACTCAAACAGACATAAAGTTATCATGTGCTTTTCCCTCTTTCTCATCACCAAACAGCCATTTCTCCAGGTACAGATTAGGACTGAATAAGAAACTGAGTTTATACAAAAAGGAGAGAGAAAGCGAGAGGGTGGGGAGAGACATAAAAGAGAGGAGTGGAGAATATACTGAGGGTGGCGAGCGAACAAACTGTTTATTATGAGTAACGTCATCAGTTTTGTTTTGACTGAGGGGGGAAAAGTCTGCGTCTGCTATAGCTGTCAGATATAGAACAGGGCCTGAATCACCTGTGGATAGCAAGACACCCACAGAAATCAAATTTTAAAATGTTATTTCCACAGTCTCCCTCCAGAAATGGAAATCTCATGCCTGTTTCACTTCATTATGGTGATTTTGCCCCATCGGATAGATACCAGCTGCAGGCAAACAGACTTTTAATATTTCACTGTCAAGTTTACATATTTTGGTTAGGTCATTCTCAAAAATATTGTTAAACATGATTCACCTGGACAAACCCGTAAATATTAAGACATATTCAGTATGCATCACATACTGTCACATCATTGATATTTTTATGGTCTTTTGGTGATTTACAGTCTCTTAATGAATGGTTCCACATTTTGGGATATAAGCTTTTTGCATTCTTGCTGAGCGTTAGATGAGAAGATCGATACCACTCTCACGTCTGTTATCTACACTTTGCCTAGCATAGAAACTGGAAACAGGACGAAACAGTTAGCATGGCAGTGTCCAAAGGTAACAAAAATTATTATATCTTGTTTGTTTAATCTGTAGAAAAAGCCTTAGAAAAACCAACAAGTACTTTTACGGGGAGTTATGTGCCGGACCACATCTTGGTCGGTAACCTCACTGTGAAGTTTTAAGTCTTTATGCTAAGCTAAGCTAACCAGCTGCTAGCACTAGCTTCATAGCATACAGACAGGATATCTTCAGAACAACAGTAAGTCTTGTTTAACAACCCAGGATTTTAAAAGAATTCTCGGTATGTTTTTTTTGGAAAAGTGGGTGGTTTGCATTCTGACTTGAACGCAAACCACCCAAGCATAGCTTTATGCAAAGCTAAGTATATCTCCTGGCTGTAGCTTCATATTTGCCGTATGGACATGAGAGTGATATCGATCTTCTCATCTAACTTTCAGCAAGAAGGTGAATAAGCATATTTTCCAAAATGTCCAACTATTTTTAATGTATTTGGAAGCATTGCAACTGGAAGACTGCCAGTTATTTATATTAAGTGTTAAGAACAAAACATCTAATCATCTTTAATAACCAGATATATACAAAACTGAAGAGTAAGCTAAACTCTTCTCTCACACAGAGAATAAATTCAAGCCACTCTTCTATTCTGAACAAAGAGCTGCCAGATAAACGATTATTACAGTCACCAAAGTGCTGAGCTAGGTTGCTCTTTACGTTTGTTTGTGAGGAGCTTTCTTTGTTTGCTGGGTAAAAATGTTTTCCTGTTAGAATTGGTTGGGAGACCAACTGATACCCTCGTATTTTAGACCATAAAAGCTGCATTAGTCTCCTGTTTTATGGCAGAGAAAGTCTCTGAGGGGTGAATGGTAGAGATGTAATGAGGTGAAATGCAGGGCAGAAAATTTCCTGCAGCAGCAGTGAATAAACACAAGTAGTGAACATCAGATTATTTATGGGGACATAGAGCGTCATCAGTTATTTATAACTGAATTAAAGTTCAGTCAGGCAAACACAATTGAACACGTTCGAGTTTACAGTTTTTCACTCTGAACAAAGACAAATATTCAATTAGGTTAGAAAGAGAATCAATAATACCTCCAAGGTTACAGGAAATATAATATGTACAAAAAAAGTGCTTCATATTTGGTCAGTGCATCTCAAAAGTCACTCAAACCAACAAATCAACTAAAAACAGTGCAAAAACTCTTAACTCTTAAAGGAGTACAAAAACAATCAACGATTTCACTCAATTAATCAATCAAACCTCTTTTGTTTTCAATAATATTTTGTTAGTGACGTGTGGATTCATTCATACCACTACATCATCTCACCTGTGTGTGTGAAACATTAATTAATTTAGATTTATTGTGAACATAGTGGTAATTGGACAGCTGCATCATTGTCTTGTTATGCCGCCCACATGTTGGTTATAACTTTACATGGATGATGACTTTTTTATTTCCATTAAAACACATTTAAAACTCTGTGTTGTGTTAATATCTTGTATGTCTTTTGTGTTTTGTGTTTGGGGAGCACTGGTTTCTCCAGCAGGAGCTGCCATAGCTGGACGGACAGACAGAACAAGGCCTCCCGCTCTTATAGGGAGCCTCTCCCACCCAGTTTCCTCTGAAACACACATGAACATAATGTTAGCTATAAGGTATACTTTTTTATTGTTCGGGGCCTATTAAAGGGTAAGACTTGCATTAGTGTATATTTTTGTTATTGTCAACGAATCCAATGAAAAGATCAAAACCAATAATTTAGTTAGTGCGTCTCCTAACCTGACTCATTGGTTCCTCTTTCAATGGGTAACAAATACATACTATATTGTTGGGGACTATTTTCAAAAAAACATTTGGTGCTCCGGACTTATCTTTTAAAAAACATCAATAATACCTGTTACATTTCATGATGATAATATCTATGTGGTGTTGTAAAACCACAATGTTACCATGCAAACTGTCTGTCGAAGGACTGTGTTTTGAATTGTTTTCTCTTCTTACATAGCCATAAAGAAAACAATTACTTTTCTGCCTGTAGTCCTGTTTTCTGCTCATCAAATAGTTTTATCAAAGTAACAAATACTAGCACATGTGTACTATAATATACTGTAACACTATAGTATATACAAGGCTGGATAAAGAACTGGCCCCAAAAGCCCCAGGATCACATTGGGTGAGTTGGTTTTGGTCATTTGATTTACAGAATTGTACACCACTATTATAAAGTACTCTATCAGCTAACAAGGTCTGTCATTTTTAGTGGTTAGCTTAGCTCATTAGCAGATTTGTTACATTCGAACAGAGCAATGCTAGCTGTTTCCCCTTATTCTTAGTCTTTCAACCTTCTTATCTAACTCTTAGGAAGACAGTGACAGTGAAAAGTCAAATGATTCCTTTGAGTTCTTCTTACTTTATAGAGTAGTTGCAGACCAGCAGCGTTGCCTCCCTCCAGGTGTTTCCAAACACATACATGTTAGAGCACTTCCTGACAGCACATCCCACTCTGCTGGTGCTCGCCCACACCATCTGAGAGGAGACATTCAACATAAACAAAAAAAGGAAACTCAGCTGAGCATATTTGCTCTGATAAAGCACTAGCAGATTTACCAGTTCATCATTCTAAGGAACTTACGTCTATTTC
Source organism: Nannoperca australis (assembly GCA_036023655.1). Classification (NCBI taxonomy): domain Eukaryota; kingdom Metazoa; phylum Chordata; class Actinopteri; order Centrarchiformes; family Percichthyidae; genus Nannoperca; species Nannoperca australis. The sequence continues at coordinate 33,276 of JAVQJD010079881.1, forward strand.
ATCCATGAAAAACACATCCCTCCCTGTGGGTAATTAATATTTTCTTTGAACACTCTGCAATATCCTCCCCGATATCTAAAATTAAAATTTTGGAGTTTCTCTAAGCTCTCTTTGAATGCACAAAAGGAACAAATCTATTGTGACCCCTGTATACTGTACCTGTGTGTAGTGAGAGCACACAGACCCGCTGCATCTGTTTGGGTAGGAGAAGTGATGCCTCTCATTGTACCAGGACCTGACCAGATCAGTGATGGACTCGTACCTGTCGCATCCAACACACATTCCATCATTCATCTACATGGTACAGTTGTTTTGATCATTTTGACCTATATTCAGTGTATGTTGAGACCAGAGTGCCTGATTATGTGCACTGAGCTCTGCACCATACCTTCCTGAAGTGATTGACAGGTTTTGGCCCATGTATTTCATGGCTTGCGTCGGGCCGTGATCCCAAACGCATCGTGAAGCCCAAGAGTCGGCTGACTTAGCAAGTCCCTCGTCCCAGAGCTGCAGAGACATAAAAAAGGGAGAAGAAGAGAGAGGCAGGGGTGGTTCATTTCGCTCATTTTAAGAAAAGAAAACTCGACTAGAGTCGAAGTAGAAAAAATCGACTGCTTTTTGCTTTAAATAGAACAAAACATAAATCTGCTCCCTGCTGTCTTATAAGTGTTTGGCACTATGAAATAAGTTGTTTGCACAAACTGATGAAGGTTACAAAATATGGTTTAATAATAAAAAATAAATAAAACTTTTTATTTAACCATGAAAATGACCATAAAGCAATGATATTACACCAAATAAGAAAATATTTCATATTGTATATATTATATGAGCTATGCATGAAATATATAAAAATATATTGCCTTTGTCTTCCAAAATGTCATTCACAAACAAAAATTATGTACAGAATGTTATCATGTATGTTGATGTTATTGATTACTTAGGTCAGTTAGACCTCTTATAAAGAAACTGTTCAAAAATCCAAATAGATTTGGGATTGGGATAGATTTGGAAGGGGTAGCGTTGTGTATACAGTAGATATAAAGCATAGTAAAATCCATTGTATTTAACCATGCTTTACAGCCGGGCTCTCAAGCTTCTGAAACATGTTGTCACCTCAGTGGTGGAACATTTCCCCACATCCGTCAGAGAAACAACCTGTCTGGCCACTTTCAAGAAAAGACTAAAGACTCATTTGTTCTGGGAATACAACAGCACTTAA
>JAVQJD010079894.1:0-16894 GCA_036023655.1 Nannoperca australis
GTGTGTGTGTGTGTGTGTGTGTGTGTGTGTGTGTGTGTGTGTGTGTGTGTGTGTGTGTGTGTGTGTGTGTGTGTGTGTGTGTGTGTGTGTGTGTGAGGCGGCAGGGGAAGGAAAGGCTGCAGTCCAGGGTACAGCAATGGCCAGCGGCGCTTGCTGCGGCGTGACAAGACTGATGAGGCACTGGGGCGACACAGGGGCCTCTGGAGCTCCACTGATAAAAATACACCGCATACATTGGTGTGGCAGCATGAACACACACACACACACAGAGAGAGAGAGAAAGAGTTGAGACATACTGAGAGCAGAGAAAAACACAAAATGATTAAAACAAGTCTTTTAACGTAGGGAATCAGACTTTATAAATCCATCCATGCTCTGCTTTTGTCATTTCAATAGTCATTTTAAAGTGTCCTGTCAAATTGAACCTAAATGTTGTCTGTTTCATATTTGTGTCCACAGAGAACTGTCCCACCCTCCACCCCTACTGTCCCCTCCAACTGCCCCTCACATCGCCTTAGGACCTCATCTGCGGCCTCCCTTCCTGGGCATGTCCTCAGCTCTTTGCCAGGCCCCTGGTGAGTCATCCCTTATACCAATTGTAAACGGATAAAGCTAATGCATCGCACCAATATGTATGCATCTAGTATGCTTGGCAGGTACATACACTTGTAAAACTAAATGTTAAAATATGGATGGTAGTTTCAGGATAGAACGTTTTGCAAAACAGACGAGGCAAGAATTGTTTTCTTGCAGAGTAGCTTTTGGTAATTCGAAAAGAATTTGCTTTATTTCCATATTATTTCACCGTTTATGACATTTGGGAGTTTACACTTTTAAAATGTTTGCTTACAGGTATTTTCTTGATGTTTCTATCACAGGTTATGGCTTCCTCCAACCAGCTCAAGCTGAAATCTTTGCCCGGCAACAGGAGATGTTGAGGAAGCAGAATCTGGCCAGGTGTGTTTGTGTTGTAATGTTACAGTATGTAATAATAGTGTAATTATGGCAGCCATTTATAATGATAAACAACAGCTTAAAGTTAGAGTAGCGTCAAGGTGGGATATTTTTGGGGGCAAAGCCAACACTCATTGGTTTTTAATAATCATGCAAAAAGTGTCTGAAATGTGAAATACTGTAAAATGTAAAACATTTGGCCTCTGTGTGTTTCACTGCCTCAGACTTGAGATGTCGGCAGAGCTGCTGAGACAGAAGGAGTTAGAAAGTCTCCACCAGCGACAGCAGCAGCAGCGTCTTCTGGGCTCCGACCCCCTTGGAGCTCTACCTCCGGGTCTTCCCCCTGACCATCCAGCCCTGCGGAGCCTCCACGACATCCCCGAGGGCCATCCGCTCCGCGAGGAACTGGCCCGCCGCTCAAATGCAATGCTGGTGCTTCGCCATGGGGCAGCCACTCCCATTCTAACCCTCAACCACCACCACCAGCACCAGCACCAGCAGCAGCAGCAACAGCAACAACAACAATCAGGGGCACCCTCCACACCCAAAGACACCCAGGCACAGAGCTCCACTACTGGGCCAGATGTCGAATCCAGGAAGGCACCACGCAGGGGCCCCCAGGCACACCTCCGCACTGGGGATCACACAGGAGGAAGAGAGCATAGAGGAAGAGAGGGGGACAGGGAGATGCAAGATGAGGAGATGAAGGACTCTGACAGTGAGACGGAGATGTGTGAGGAGAGACAGCACAGTGTCGGTGCCAAGTCTAGCAGTAAACCCAGGGACCGGGAGAGAGACGGGGGTAAAGAGACTGGCAGCAAGGGAGCATATGACAGTGCCAAGGAGACTGGAGAGAGCTCAGGCAGGCTGAGTGCCCCTTGTAGTTCAGCAGGTACAGAGTCACCCAGTCGCCACCTCTTCACCCCTGGACTGGGCAAGGCTGATGTCAAGTACCACCTGCCACCTGGGTTCATGCCACCGCTTCCTGCTCTTCACGCCCAGTCATTGCCCTTTGGATTCCCCTACGCCAACCCCTACTTTCACACGGGTGAGAGACTCTCACACACACACACACGCGCACGCACACACGCGCACACACACGCACACGGCCGAAAGCTGACATGTGAAACCCATTAGCATCACTCTCTGCGTGCGTGTCTCCAGTGAGGAGACCTCTCCCTGTTAGGGGCCCTGCCTCTGACCCCCGTGTGACCCTCATGCATACCACCAGCAGCACAGCCACGTGGGCAGAAAGGAGGGGGAGGGGGTTATTTGTTCACATACATACTGTGCGTGCACACACACACGCGCACACACACTATAAACTAACTATCTTCCCATTAGACAAATTCCTACCATGAACAGCAGATTAATACCAAACGGTCCACCTTATCAATGTGAGAATTTGCAGCTTTTTTGTTTTATATCACTGCACATTGAATATCTGTTTTTCTTAATAAATAAAATAATTGTTACTACTTACATAACTGACCAATCACACCTGACTATCTAATCATTAATTTGTTAAATAAAAGGTTTTCTAAACTCAACAAAAGAAAAGAAACAAAAGACAATGTCAAAATATTTCTGAATTGTAGTAGTTCTCTCTAAGCTTGCAGTTTTCAGGTTCTGAATCGCTAAAAACAGTCAAACAGCAGCAAGATGCTCAGTCTTAATAGCGACTTTGTACCCAGTGTTTTTATTGACACATCATTTTCACCCACTGCTGCTCTTTCAGGCTCTATGGGAGGTCTTTTCATGGATGGGGAGGACTCAGCCACAGCAAACCCTGTGGAGGACATCAGCAAGTGGAGTGTGGAGGACGTGTGTGGCTTCATAAGCAGCCTGGCTGGATGTGCCGAATACACACAGGTGAGGACAGAGAGAGAGAACGAGAGAGAGAGAGGATGAGATGGAGGCCAGGGGCGGGCTGACTACTTACCATAGAACAATAGCGACCAAGATATAATACGGACTGCATAGACTCCTGTAGTATCTTCATTACGTTTAGGTAGCAGCGCTAAACCTGCACAGCAGTTTATTCAAGTTGGAATATGGTCCTCTTATCACTTACATTGGAGTCACGCTATGAAGAGATTTCTTCATGGCCAGTAAGAAGGAATGAACAAATAACACAATCTAAATATGGGCATGTGAATATTGTATCAAGTACTACTACTGAAAACATCTCTGAACCTACCTATTGAGAGAGAGAGAGAGAGAGAGTTTAAGACCCGATTAGACGACTGCATTCTCTTTATTGTAAAAATGTTGAATGATAATAAAAATTCATCTATTTTTGGAATAGAGCCACTGTGTTGTAGGTTGTGTGAATGGATGTGTAGGTGTGCGTTTATGTGTGTGTGACGGGGGTTGTGGCTGAAGCGGCTGTGTCTCTGCCAGGTGTTTCGGGAGCAAGCCATTGATGGAGAGACATTACCGCTGCTCACTGAGGAGCACCTGCTCAACACCATGGGACTAAAGCTGGGGCCTGCGCTCAAGATCCGCTCACAGGTACACACACACCACAGACCCGCGTGTGTGTTTGTGCGTGATCAAGTGGACGTGTGTGTGTGTGTTTCTGTCCGTAGGCCCAAGACAATCTGCTCGCGTAGCATAGATGATTCCCTTAAACTAGCCAGCCCCACCGACTGCCGCCTCTCTTCTCTCTCTCTCTGTTTAAAACACAGTAAACAGTATTAATCCATTATAAAATACTCAACAGGCTGTACTGACTCTGTGCTGGTCTCCTCAGGTGGCACGGCGTGTTGGCAGGCTTTTCTACATGACTGGATTTCCGCTGGCGTTCCCGTTTCCGCCTTCTGCCGCGCTGCGCCCCCCAGAACGGGATCGGGACCCCCTGACTGCACCGTCCAACAACCCTCTGCCCCTCTCTCTGTCCCTGCCCCACAGAGCCACCTCCACCAGCAGCAGCTCGTCTCCTTACAGCGGCCCCACCCCGGGGTGCTCCTCCCCGAAGCAGGAAAACGGTAACGGCTCCGCAGTGGTGGGAAGATACGAGGCCAAAACTCCTTCGTAGGAGAGGACAGGCAGGAGTGAGGAGGGCAGACCTGCCTCAAACTAACCGAAGGACCAAGCAACAGTGGGGTGGGGGACAGAGGGTGGCCCAGAGAGATAGACTCCCCGGCCCTATTTAGCAGACTCCCCCACCTTGGGACCTTTTACACTGAGATGTATGGGGAAATATTGGACTGGAATAAAAGACAACTGGACAATATGGACCGTATCCGACAAACCAATCAGTTTCAGAGTTCCTCTGCAGTGGCTGTAGCCGAGCAGAATCCAAACAAACTGGGTTGGAAGGAAGACTTGTGAAACGCCAGAGGAACAGAGAAAGAGAAAAAGGAGACAGCTGGTCACAGACAGCCTGCCAAAAAAAGGAGCGAAGCCCTGCCACAAATGCGACATTCTTGCAAGTCAGACAGTCAGACGCTAGCGGAAACTCTTCCTTCCTTCCTGAGCTGGAGGAAGCTCTGCTCGCTCACTCACTCACTTTCTTTCTCTTGTCTCTCTCTCTCTCTCTCTCTCTCTCTCCGACTGCTCTCACCACAAGCCCTGCAGAACCCAGGAATTAAAAAGAACCCCCCCCCCTTCCTCCTCCCCTCGTCTGTTTCCCCCGAGGCCAAACAGCAGCGTGGAGCTGTCTTTTTTAGAGGCTGGGGATGAAGCATATGCTGAGCAGCACCAGATCTGACCAGCTCCCTCTTATCACTGCAACTATGCATTCCACTGTCCCGATACCAAAGATGACCGGATGTGTGGAATTGGAACCATTTTCACAATGTGTCTGCTTCTTTTTGCATTAATGGTCTCAGAGAAAGACTGGTCAAACAGGGAAATGCTAGGCTAGTGCCTCACACGATGTGACTGTATTTGAGGTGACATAGGTAGAGCTGTAATTTACTGACAAACAAACGCTTAAAGATGTTGGCGAAATGGAGAAGCCTCAATGGTGTGTACAGCTTACGTCATTGTACGCTTGTGTTGACTACTGTGGGAGGTAGGAAAAACATGCAAAATTGTACAGAATCATGCTTGAGATGAAAATATCCTGAAGGTTACATACGTGGTACTTTTACTTTTTGTTAAATGTAGTTGCACGAATAAGGTTTTCTTTACTGAAAAATGTGACTTGCTGAACTTTGGTGTTACTTTTGTTCCTTCCTCTTTTTTTTTTTTTTTTGTTCTGCCATAAAAATAAAAATAAAGTGTAATATTAAAAGACGCTCCAATCTTGAATGCTACTTCAGCATATAAATATGAGGAAAAAAAAGATATTTATAGGACTTTTGATGTAGTAGATAAAGCAGATTATGATATGTATTATAATTAGCCCTTAAGATGGATTCCAAAGATACTTTGTTTTCTCTTGGTTGCAGGGAAAAGAAAGGCACAAAGCTCTTAATGCAAATGTTTTGAATTTGTTATGGATTTTTTTTTTTAACTACACAAGCAATTAATTAAAAATGGTCTCTAGATTTCCCTTGAAAGGTTTTGTCTTCATCCTATTTTTCTATTCACCACGCAGGTGAAATAAATCCTAAGAAATGCCTCTGCTTTCTCTCTTCTCTTGTGTGCCTGCGTCAAGACAGCGTATATTACGCCCTTCCTCCTCAAGTGTTTGTGGTTCTTATGTGCAGGAGGGGACTATGCGGTCTCCTGATGTGTATGTGTGAAGGGGAGGTGACCCATGGGGGGAGCACAGTTCAGGTCAACACCAGCTGTCAGCGTGTGAGGCCGCAGGCCAAGGCCTCCCTTGCCTGTGGGGATAAACCTGACCCTCCTCCTCCACCCACACACACACACACACACACACAGGACCAGAACCAGGAACAGCCCCCACACACTCGTACCTTCCTCCTTCAAAGAGTTTACACTGAAGCAGTAAACTCTACTGGGATTTCCCCTCGCTTTAGGCTGGACCTCTGCACCAGAAGTTTCTGTTTTCGCTGAGAACGACTACAGAAGAAATGTGACGACACAAAAGTGTTTCTCAAACCGAATCTTCATTTTGCCGTTTAAATCCATGTCAAGCAAATCCTCTGCCCTGTATTGTACACCAGTGAACACATACAATAATCGTTCACCCAACAAAAGGCCAATATCACCTGTAGTTTAGTGGTGAATGCTGCAGAAAGGTGCAGTGAAGTCGAGAAATGAAAAAAAAGGATAAGTTGGAGTAGGAAAGCTGTGTCTGAGCATGCAAATACACAGACAGAAAAGACAGTGGTCCGGGCGAGCGGGGGGGTGGAGGAGTTGGCACAGAAACAGACCAGCCTGTGTTGCTGCTCTACCACCTGGGCAGAGAGTCTTGGCACAGCATCAGACGCCACCCTGCCAGCCTGGCACAGCACTGCTGCCTCGGGGCTCAACACCCGCCTCTCTGTACCCGTCCTCTTGGCCGGCATGGCCTGGTTCGGCCCAGCGAGGCTCATAGCTCTCTCCAAATAGCCTGTCCTCACAAAACCTGAGGGTGTCTACAGGTGTGCACATGTACGGATGACACAAATGACCCGTTCCATCAACATGCACGTACACGCTTCAGTTAATTAGCATCTTTAAAAAAAAAAAAAAAAAAAAAGGAAAACAGGAAGACAATCTGGATTCTTGAACTCGTCTTTTTTTACAATTTCAATTCTTAATCAAATTACATCAAGAACATGCTTGTACTGTACAGATCGAGTAATACAAAGAGAATATCAAAAAGTTCAGTATAAGTTTAACTACAGATGGTAAAGTGGAGAACATAAGAGTCTCAGGTGGGCTCGAGTGTGTGCATCCATGAACCTCAGTCATCGTCAGACAGCTCCAGGTCCTCCACCAGATCCTCGCCTCCTTCTGCCAGCTGCATCAGAGCAGAGGAGGACAGCGGCTGAGGAGCCCTGGAGGCTTTTTCATCGCCTTCATCCTCTCCATCATCATCATCATCTAGAATACAGACAGGAATGTGTGAAGGCCAACACGTACGTATCGACAGGTCAAATCTTTGATAATGTGTGCACATACATTTAATTGAGAAAAAAAAAATTATTAACGTACATTTTTTTCAACTATAACAGTTATTGACAAGTACTTTATAGTGTTTTATAAGGCAAGAAATGTTTATATACATCTCATAAATGGGGGGAGGTTAAAGTTAAATGTTACTGAAAGAATTGCTTTGAATTTATTTCCTTAAAAAAAATTTTTTTTTGCAGATTTCTCCGATCTGTTAAATTGTGCATACATTATTAATTAGAGGGAAGTAATTAGATGTTATTCATTTGAGGGTACGATTTACTCATTTCAATAAAATATGTACGGCTGCAGCAAATGATTTTATCTAATTTTCATTATTGGTTAATCTGTCGATAGCTTTTTTTTAATCAATCCAATAGTAAAATATACAGTAACACACAGAAAATAGGTGAAAATAACTTATTTGTTAGTGCTACCACTTTTTCTACAACTAGATGATGAAACACCAGATTATGTTGAAAATTGCACATTCCTAACCTTGAAAACATCACACTTCCCAACATTATACAAACCCTGTACCCGTATGCTTTTATTGGGACATTGATATTGTACCAACCTGAGTCTCCGCCCTCCATCCCCTCGTCATCACTCATGTCAGACAGATCTTCAAGATCATCCTCATCATCGGACCCGCGGCTGGCCTTTTTACCTGAGGGGAGACGGTGAAAAATGTACCGCATTGAATTTAGAATTGTGTCTAGTGTTACGTTCAGACAAGCTTGTGTTGCTGCGTCGCTGACGTCTGAGGACTTTGGAGACACGTATATGTGGGCCAGGCATCAGAGGCAGCTAGAAGTGTCTTATTTCCTCCTAAGATGGAACTGAGAGTCGATTACAGCCGCCGCCGCTGCTGCACAAACACCCATGACAGTTTACTACCGGCAATTTCAGACATCTTATGCTCACGGCCTAAATATAGCAAATAGAGATAGCGGGCAGGTTCCCCAGCTACGACGATGATGGCAGAGTTGGTGTGTGTGTGTGTGTGCGCTGGTGTGTGTTAGTGTGCACCTGAGAGAAATTGGAAGTTTTTCTGGATTTGTGTTTTGGTATACTTAGGCTACAGCGTGTGTGTGTGTGTGTGTGTGTGTGTTGTCTAGCCAAAGGGACAACTGGGGTCCACAGGCTTTGAAGTTGAGGTGTGATGAGAGGCTGGGGGCGTGGAAGAGAGAGAAGCAAAAGAGAGCTACTTCCTCTGTCTGTTCCACACAGTTCTACAAGAAGTGCACATGCGCAGCTAAACAAGAACTATTAAAACATCAGATCCTTCCCTTTCTATCTCAATTTAAAACAACACTCTTACTCTCTCCCACTCTTTGTTGCTCACATGGTGCTAGCAGATTTCAGTAGTGCCTTAGGAGGTTGCCCCCAAGTGACCTGGAAGACTTATTACCCCTACTCATCGACACAACCACCACCACACACATCAATCTAAATCATCAGGCCCCGCCTCTCACACTCCCCCCTGCTTTCCGGAAGTATGCAAGACCACAAAGATCTTTGGTGAGCTGCCCAAAAGCTTTTGGCTCTTCAAGACTGGACGGGAAGGTGGTGGGTGTGCGTTTGTGTGCCATCATCGAGATGTGTGTGTGTGTGTGTGTGTCTTTAAGTGTGCACGTGTTGCGAGGACATGCGGGGGCAGCTGGTTGAAGCCCACAGAGCCAGAAAGAGAGCGCTAGAATGAGAGAGAGCAAGACGGAAAGAGGAGTGGGAGCGGCCACCTCTGGCTGTTCCACTGGGCTGGTTTGAATTAGGAAACCCCGCTGGGATCCAAGCCTGTACTTCCTGTCGGGGGGTTTTAGATCGTGTGTGTGCGCGCGAGGGATGGAGGAAGGACGAACGAAAGAGAGGGAGGGGTGGACAGCGAGTGAGAGGCGGAGGCCCGCCGCTTGCAAGCAGCTGCCCATCCGTTTGTGGGGACTCGCTCTACAATGAAGTCCAGATGCATAAAAAAAAAAATGTTAAATTAAAAATCCCCCTGCCGCCTACTCCTTCCCTCTGTGACCTGGCGGAGGGCTTTTTTCCCCCCCTGCTTGGAGTGTGTCCGAGTGTAAAGCTGTAAAAGTGACGTTGCAGCTGCCTGTGACCCGCGCATGACCCCGAGTGGACGAGCCACGCTGGGGGTTTAAAGGTGGGGTCAGCGACTCTAATCCAGTACGCTTGTTTTATTTATTCAGCAAATATCTCCTTACAACCCCTATGGCTATCCATTGTGTTTGTGTGTGTGCTGAACACTGTTTCTGAACAGTCCTGGCTCTGTGGTTGAGAAACAAACAACGTGGCTTGGATCGAGCCGCACACTATTCCAGCCAATCAGCAACAGGTGGGGGGGGTTTGTGCTCGTGTACAAGGCTTCTGCCGGCTACACTGCCTCTTTCAAGTCCTCGAGGAACAGAGCTACACTATGACGGCAGTGAAAAGTAAATAACATCAGTTTTTGTTGTTATATATTATACCGAGTCTTTATGTCAACATTTTCTCTCCAGAATTGTTGACCCCCACCCTTTAAGGAGGTTTGGGGCAATGGTTCCTCTCTGCGGTGACAGAGCCAAACTATCTAATGAGCAGAGATTTTCTCGTGGGTTTGAGGTGGATGTTTTAATAAACAGATCCTTGTGGTAACGACTCTGCAGGTGAACTGCGTCACGTAGTCAGATCTGAGATTTAAGATAGTGTCTGTTGCAGGAAGTCAGACTGAACGGTCATTACCGCTTTAACTTTTGCACTGTTAGAAGAGCAGGCTGTGACAGAACACGGCCCCCTAGAGGCTCCTCTGCAGGCCACTTTCAATGTGTGAGTGAGAAGTGTGTGCGAGAGTCGTCTTGCCTTTGAACTGGAGTCCTGCATCATCCTCGTCTGATTCGCTGTCAAACAGATCCTTGAACTCCTTCTTGTCCTCCGTCTTCTTCTCCTGAATCTTCTTGCGTTTGATTTCAGGGAGGTCCAGGTCCTCCATCTTTACAAAAACACAAAAACAGCAGGGTAAAGACCAAAACTATTTTACTTGCTTTCATTGTGTTAATCGTTAACAACAATCATAAAATAATTGTTCTGCCAGTAAAATGTTCCACTATAGAGCATGACTGTTTCGTGATTTATGTAACAGAGCACTTATTGTGGGTAACAGAGAGATTCATAAAGAAAAAGCCAGAAGTGATTCACGATGAGTGGGATGAGGCGAATGTTGGTGGTTTTTTGGTTGGATCGTTACCCTGTCTTTGCCAGATATCTCCAGCTGGATCTCCTTCTCCCTCAGCTTCTTCCACTGGCTGTAGTACCGGCTGAGGGGGGTCCCCTCCTCCAGGATCTGCTTCTCCCAAGCCACCTGACAAAGGACATGGTGATTAAAACTTTTGTTGAAGAATGTACATACACGGGTGTGGGAGCGTATATGTAAACATACTGTATTAAATAAGAAGCGGCTCTGTTCCTGAACTTCTTGATGAACATGAATATTCAGGGTAACAAGTTATTTTTTTCCAGACTCCATTAAAAGAAGGCTTTAAGGAGGTTCATTCGGGTTCTACATGAGGCTTTCCAGCGCAACTTCACATCAATTAACCAGGAGAAAGAGATGGACAGACGAGACTGATGAGTCAGAAGAAGCAGAAAACAGACAGATTGAAGATGCCTGAAAGGGGAGACTAGTGGTTCTTCTCCAGCCCCTAAAGGTCTTTGTGGATGATATTGATTAGGCCAAATCACATTATCTGACCAACAAATCCAATAGAGCGCACAGACCGCGGCCTCCTTCGCCCGTTAGCTTAACACATTTACCACAATTTGCCGTGCAGCTATTAAGATGGGTGACATGCATGCACACACACACAAAAAAAAAAAAACAGAATAGGAAAATAAAACTGGAAAAGCTACTTTTGAATTCAGCCTGGACTTGAATAAACAAAACATTTTCACACAGGCAACCAAGAAAGACAACAGACATCAGAGCACGACCTGGATGGAGGCAGGGCATCATTAATTAGGCTAGATCTCAGTTTGGGTGACATGTCAGCGGGGGGCTGGTGGCCCGAGGGGGGCCGTGGCCTTTTCCGCAGCAGGCCTGTCCTCTCTCCTTCGCCTGCGGTGACACCTCTACCACTGCCACGATGCCAGGGAGTGGATGCCATGGCGACAGCCTCCGCTGAGCAGAGAGCCGTGGCGACAGGAGCTGGCGCTGCCGCGGTGCCATGCTGTCTGTCTGTTGTACTTTGTTAACACACACACACACACACACACTTCCATGTGTGTACACACACACACACACACACACACACACACTTTCTCATCAGCTAAATTACACAAAGACCATCCTCTTTAATTTCATCCTTAAACGCTCTTAAATATTTATCAGCAGTACATGTCAAGACTCTCAGCAGCAGCAAAGCCACATAAAAGCATGTATGTGTGGACAGATAGCACACAGAGAGAGCAAGTCAACACAGAAAACACACTAATGGCTGCTCATTAAGGCAGAGGCGCCTCTGGTTCAAAAGCCCATAAGAGCTTCCAATAACCGAGGGTCATTCTTAACCAGGCTTAGAATTTATACAGGGAAGTGTCCTCCATTATCAGTCGCTGACTGTAGGGGTTGACAGGACTGTTGGATGGCCTGCAGCCTCTGGTTCGACTGGACGAGAGCCCAAAAGAAAAGTCTGTCTTATTTTGGTTGTGCAGTGAAAAGTTACTTTTCCCGGGAAACTGGAACACACTGTTCTCTTCTTGATGCTTCTTGAGAACAAGTAAGACACCACCTACAAGTTAGCCGAGCGAAGCAGACTAATCATGTTGTATTGTAGTGGAAACTGTTATGTTTAACGGGGAAGGATGAGCCAAGCTTGGACTGACTGCTAAAGAACTCCAAACTGAATGGACTGAGCTGGTTGATTGTTGACCGTCGTCAATTATACTAAACACCAATCATACCCAGCACAGCAGCGGACACCATCCCGTCTGCTGGCAAAGTGACAGCAGACGATATCAATTTTGTTGATTGTCTTTTACTTCCGTTACTGTTAATATATGTATGTTACATTTACCATCAGTTTTGAGATCTCACCTGTGCATAAATATGTGCGTAAATATGTTTTAGATTAAATCTTTTCTAAAATGTCTCATTTACTCAAAGACTTACATTTTAAAAGAAATAATTTAAAGCTAAATATTTCATTAGAAAATAATCCCATTTTGATGCGTGTTATTATATCCAACGCTGCATTTAAAGCGCAGCCTGTTCAGATGGTTAACTTTTGATGTAATGCGCTGAAACATGCCAGGTAGGTCGAAGCCCTTCAATTGCATGAGGTGAGCAAAATGCATGTGACACGAGGCTAATAAGAGGAACTAATAAAAACAACGTGTAGCAAATAATGAAATTACATGTCCCAGTGTAATAAAAACTGTTGCTCTCAATGAGAGGAAGAAGCAATATAACCCATAGTCAGACGTGACAGTGATAAATTATAAAACGTATTTTTGCATGACTCAATAATGACTACTCATCAGGGCTGTCATTTTTAACTAATGTTATAATTACACCGCATTATGACCCACTGGATATTATTAAATCTTGAGCTAACAATACACAGTTGGCTTCCGTAATCACAAAACAGACGAATCCACGCAGGGTTTTACAAATGCCTGATTTTCTGTCATCGTCCATCTATAAATGACAGCGCTGTCTCTGTAAGTAAGTTGACAGATGATTATTACATTTTTACATGTTTTATATTATCCTAGGCCAAAAACATCCAAACGCAAACATCTATGCACGCTGTGCATACTGTATATACTGTCTTATCCACCTACCTCATGTATATAAACCACTTAATATATATTCATATAAATATATATCTGTACATAGTTAAATGATTAGCTCATCGAGCTTGTTGTCCTTGTTTTTAGCTCTATGTCCATTTCTGTGTATGAACATTGAGAGCAACAAAAAAAAAAAACTAATTCCTTGTATGTGTATACACATAACTTGCCAATAAAGGCGACTCGGATTCTTTATAATTGTGTGTTTTGACGGAAGAACACTCACATTTACAACTCATTTTCAAAGTTGTTTAAAAAAGGTTCACAAAAACGTTCTGAGGAAATAGAAGAGCCAAACTGCCAAGAAATACAAGCGGATGACAGAGGTAAAATGAGGACTCTGGAAAAGCAGCCTGTAAAATCAGGACAAGACAGTCTTCCCTTGCCCTCCCTCCCTCTGTCTTTCACACACACACTCACCACAGCGGTGGCATCGGCCACTCCGAAGGCGGCCTTCTGTCTCCGTCCTGTGATGTGGCTGCTGTTCTCCTGTACCTTCTCCAGCAGCTGGCGCACCGGCTTGCAGTAATTGGCCACTTTGCATTCCTTCAGGAACGCTTTCAGCTGCAGGGACAGGGAGGGGGAAGAAGGAACCAGTGTAAAGGATCATCCAGTCCGCCCATACGGTGCATTCAGGCAGAGCAGAGGAGTGCTTGTGGTTGTTTCCCCTGAGGGGAGCAGATTCAACCTGGCAGATCTTGAACCAGATCCTGAATCATCTATTCAGACAGGTTTGAAACTCTGGGAATGGTGTTCATTGTCGCTCCTTCCTTATTAGTTTAAACTAAATCAATGTAGTTCAGTAACACTGGTGTGTATGTCATGTACATCTGTGTAGATACGGGGAAATAAAGTAATTTCATTTCCCAGACCTAGATCTCTCGAGCACATTACAAAATCAGTTTAAAGGTCGTGTTACCTGAACGACGGTGGGCAGGGCGAGCTCTGGGAAGCCAATGGAGTTGGCCTGAGTGTGGAAGTATTCCAGTATCAGGTCATACAGCTGGTCGATCAACCCGTCCTTAAATGCAGCAGAAGAGAAAGATTCACAAGCAATATTCACACGGAGGTGTTAAACTTTAGTTTATCATTTGCCTTCAGAGCAGAATTACAGCGACCAAAACACTTCAAGACTGATATCTGTTAGCATTTCACTACAAAGAATCATGATTGGCAAACCTCTGAATCTGTGCCCAAATCTCTGATTCGTTTGGCAATACAGATTCAGCGTGGATGAGATCGACACCGCTGTACAAGTGGTTTTAAGACCACATGTAGAAATACCCTTAAATCAACATATCTCTTGGATTAATGGTAAAAAAAAAAAATAGTAAAGTGCTCCTAGCCACGGCTGCCGCAGCATTCATGCCAGCTGGTGGGATAAATACGTCACTCGCTACTGATTGGTCAGGACAAAACTTAACAAAACAACTCTCCCTCCCAAACAAGAAATTGGCTAACACGATGCCAGACTGAAGGCAGCTAAATTATATGGCAATTGAACTGAATATCAAGCTATGTTTAGCCTAGCTGTCATGCTATTCAGTACCTGAATATAATCACCTCTGGCTTATAACCAGAGATTCACAGATTACTCTGCAGATCATGCACAAGGAAGACTCTTTGAAATATTCACACAGGGTGTAGCTAGTCTATGAAAACATTGCTGAACAACGGCCAAAGGTTGTACAATTGGAACAAACACTTGAAAAAATATGATAATTACATTTTTTAAGTACTGAGATCTCCACGTATATAAGTGCTGCCTGTCAACTAAGGACGGACCTCGTGGTGTATTTTATGGAGCCATAGCACATACTGTGCTTTAATATAGGTTGATTCACAACTCCACTTGGCTACAGTAAGCCATCACAACATCTACAGTACTAGACACTTAGTCGACTCTTTGTGAATACAAATACAATACTATGCGGACCAAGTGTTCAGGTTTAGACACATCAGTGCTTGTTTAGTCAGGTCTGCTGCGAGTCTACGAGGCAGGGGTTCGTGGCAGCTGCCCAGGTGACAGCAGTGAAAACAGCCCTAGCGAGCGGAGTGCGGGGGATAATCCCAGAGGGCCGTGCAGCAATCCTCTTGGCTGCAGCGCCGAGCGTGGTGACTGAAGGCCAGTTTTAGAGACCTGACAAGGGGCTTTCAGCACTGCCCTCAATCCCCTTATGTACACACGCAGGCTAACACAGTGTCAGGGACCAGCGTGAAAATAACATTAAGTAAGACTTGAGCCACTCGTCCGATCAGCAGCTGCTCCTTCTCAGTGCGAGAAACATCAGAAGCACCAACACAAGTGGGTGCACACAGGCCAGTGTCACACGAAATACTGCAGAGAAAACCATGTGTCCTACTACGTACCTTGTAGGCTTTCTCCATTAGGTTGACCTTGCTAAGCTTCAGGATGACTGCAAAGTTGATGGGTTTCTTGCTCATTCGCCCTGGTTTCTTGTTGAAGTCCACCTGCTGGAAGATCTATAAAGGAAAAGCATTAACATGGCAATGTTGAACAAACTGCTCAGAAAAACTCAATTTGATTGGACAACGGTGCAATGCATACTATCTTCAGAGAGCAGCATCGTAACATGGACCCAGAACCTAAAGTATATACAAAACATGGGCAACATAAACTGACAATCTTTGTTTATTGTTCATTATTTGCATTTTCTATCATTCTTTTGGTTTGTATTTTGAAAAGGACTTTTTTTGGATGACTCCCCTTTCTCATCGACCTGTTGTCCCAATTATCCAATCAAGACACACCACACTGAAGGAATCTATAAAACAAGGTCAAGCTGATGGCCTACAAAAAAAGGTCTAATCCAATCAGTTAGTAATAAGCCACGTAACTAATAAACTCTTTTTATTATAAATGCTTGAGTGTCTGAAGTTATACATTTTATAAATCCACAGCTACGGCTATATATTGATAGTTTTCCTTCGTTATGACAATTGTCATTCTGCAAAGCTCATTTTACATAATGCAGTGTTTGAGATGACACATTTCTATCTTAGTCTGTGAAAGCACATTCTAGCCAACGTGTGGGCTATTTGTCTACAAGCTTTAGCTTTCACATCTGCCCACAGTGCGCAAGTGAATACTGTCTTGTATTTGTGTATCAAGTTATTTCTGACTACCCGTATCTTCGTGTATTTCTGTGCGTTTGTGTGTATGTGGTCGTTAATGTGCTCAGTGTGCGAGGCAGAGCAACGCTCCTGGCCGGTGCTGTCTGTACAAACATAGGATGTGGTGGCGGTCTGCGGGGGGAGCCAGGGGGAAGTGGGAAGGCATGGGCCAACCCTGGTGCGCGCACACACACACAGCTACTGAAGCAGGAAGCTCCAAATCATACACCCCCCCCTCGGAGATGCGAGAACACACACAGGCACAGACACACAGGAGGAAGGGGCTGCTTCTGCTGCTCTAATTAAAACAGTGGCAGCGTACCTCAGCCTGCCTTTAACAAGGGGAACAGTAAAGGGGGGGAAAAACAAAAAAACAGGAAATATCGTGCGTCACAAATAAACACGGTTTGCTGTTGGGGGTTAGGGTAGGGGGCTCCGAGTGTGCATGCGGGGGGGGGGGAAAGAGGTGGGGAGTGGGTCATAGGCAGAGAGGATGTGGTCTACACAGTGTGTTAGGACCCGAGTGTAAACCACAACTGTGCTTTTATCTCTTCGGTCAAACTGCTGCATGCACGCACACACGATTACTAACACACACACACACAGCAGGCCTGCGCTGACCACTCCCAGCGGGCCGAGCTAGGCGCTGTCGCCAGCACGTTGCTCTCCTCCGGCACACCACAAACCCCCTGTGGCGTGCGTACACGCTTGCACAAATTCGCGCGCCACACACACACACACAAGAAACACAGACACACCGCGCAAGCACGTGCTTAACACCTGACCCAGAGACAATGTTGTCAGTTAGTGACCTGTGATCGGTCTGATAACAAAGGTGACACTGACACACACACACACACACACACACACACACACACACACACACACACACACACACACACACACACACACACACACACACACACACACACACACACACACACACACACAC